>JASDQU010815749.1:69671-79905 GCA_032191745.1 Picea mariana
CATCTTGCACTCAAAACATTCGTGATATACAATTCCACCACGGGTTACTCATATACATTAAGTCTTTTCAAAGTATCTATTGTTTCTTTCCATCCAAAACAACTTCGTGTCTTTCCTCATATACATCAACAATGCTCTTACTAGTGGCAAGTGGACACAATGGTACGAAAGATACTTCCGTGATTTGCACTTTATGTGTTAACTGGTGAGAACTCAGTAGGCATTCAAAAGAATTTGCATTAATAAGAAATAAATAGATGTTCTTCTGCGAGATACTTGGTTCCTTTTCCCTTCTCTTCTTCCCATGTATTATCTAGAATTCCACTGCGAACTTCTCCGTCCTTTTTCCCTTTTTTTGTTCCTATGTATTATGGGACTATAAAATATGGACATGATATTTTATAGAACATGTACAAATTTTGCATTCCATACCTAGCAACATTTTGGATCGCGGGTTCTCAACTGGGAAGGTGGGCTCAAAATTGGGCCTCCATTATTCCGTTCCCTACAAATAGCACCTCGAGTTCCATGATATACAAATTGACAAGCGCACCTGCAGACTAGCTAAGTCAACATTGCATTGCTATTGTTTCGTGTCCTCCAAACAACACTCCCAGTTCTGCGATATAGAAATTGACATACGGAGTGCAGGACTGGTGGGGTGGAGATTGCCATTGTTTACATATGCTAATCCCTATGAAGTATCTAAAAAATTATTTTATTTTTTATTTTTTTCTTGTATAATAGTATCTAAAAAATTATTTTGAATACTAAAATGGCTCTTAGTAGTGAAAACTGGACACAGAATTATAAATTAGTTGGGATTGCACTCTCCGCAATATACAAATTGACTACCAGATTTTGACATCATCCACTCTTCCATGTTACAGATTATGCATTCCAATGTTCGGAGCGATACAATTAGAAGGTCTGGGCATCGCCTCCTTTGCAAACACTTTCTCATCCTGTTTTGCATCCTCTTTCTTCTCGGTTCATGAAATATGCAGCTCCAGCATTGGTGGGTTGACATATGTTTATCTCCATTTATATAATCAAACAACGAATCTGACCGACCGCTATTGCTTTTGATGCTTTCAATGTTTTTCTGTTATATACATATTCTACTCTAAATTTCCGTCATCTACAATTCCACTGCTAACTACTCTATTATTTTTCCCTTTTTTTTCTTCCTGTGTATTATGAGACTATAAAGTATGAACATGATATCTTATAGAGCATGTACTAATTTCCATGATATTTTATAGAGCATGTACAAATTCCGCATTCGATATCTAGCAACATTTTGGATCGTGGGTTTTTGGGCGAGCGGGGTCAAACTTAGACCTCCATTGTTCTGTGGCCTAGAAATAGCACCTACAGTTCCATGATATACAAATTGACAAGTGAACCTGTGGAGTGACTGACTCAACATTGCACTTTCATTGTTTTGTATACTCCAAAAAACGCTCGATGTTCCGCGATATACAAATTGACACACAGAATGCAGGACTGGCGGGGTGGAGATTTCCATTGTTTACTGATGCTAGTCCCTATGAACTATCTAGCAGTATCTAAAAAATTATTTTGAATACTAAATTATCTCTTGGTACTGACAACTAGACATAGAGGTATGAAACAGATGGGATTGCACTCTCCGTAATATACAAATTGACCACCGAAATCAGACATCATCCACTCTTCTGTGTTACAGATTATGCATTCAAATATTCAGAGCGATACAATTAGAAGGTTCAGACCTGGCCTCCTTTGCAGACACCTTCTCAACCTGTTTTGGATTCTCCTGTTGTCGGGTTCACGAAATCTACAATTCCAGCGCGGTCACTCTACCACTGCTCACAAATGTTTCAAAGTATCTTTCGTTGCATTCCATCCCACTAACTTCCTGTCCTTCTGGCTGTGCTACCATATCCTCTTCATTGTTACGCGTATTACACTCAAAAATTTTCAAGACATATAATTTGACCCTCGCGCCCTCACCCTTAATGCTTGTATGTTGCAACCATGTTTTGTAGATGTCTTTCTTCCCCTGCCCCCGACCTCTGTACTTTCTTACTATGTGATTAGAAACCTTTCATGCTAACAGTTGACCATGCAGGAACCCTCAACATTGTCATTAATGGATGAAAACCTCGAGGAGATATCCCATTATTACGCATTAAACCAAGATGTGTGGAGAGTTATTTTGTCCTTTCCGATTGTTCATCTCCAACAGGCGTCCTCGTTTTGGGTTGCTCAAGAAATATACAATTCTTAATCACTCATTGCAGTATCCAACATGTTGGAATTTCTATGTATGCAATTAGTATTGTTTAATGCTAACAAAACATCATGCAATAGCCATCCAAACTATCATTAATCAACAAAAGTCTCGAGGACTTCTCCCATTCACATCCTTTCAACCAAAATTTGTGCCAGGTTATATTATCCCTTCCAACTTTTCATTTCATTCATCAGCTGGAACAAATAAATGTTCTTGTAGACTTCTGGCACTAGGTCAACAATAGTTTTGTGGAGATACAATAAATATGTTTGCACGAGAGGACCACAAATTTCAGTGGTCTAGGGCATACTTTTACTATTCATCCCGTTCTGCCCAAAACAAAGTGATTTGGACATCTGGAATCGCTCGTGCAGGTTGCATTAATGAGGTTTTTGACTCTAAGGAGGTGGTCTTTTGATGCGCTGAAAAATATATTCCAGGCCAAAGAATTATTCCACTGCGTGACCATTCTCCTATTTCTTTGTCACCTCATCTCTTCTGCGAGATGTTAAAATTGTCGAACCCAACATTGACGTTCAGAGGACACGACTACAAACAGTTTCTAGAAAAACATCATAATGGGTTGGACATCTTAGCGGACTTCCTTGAATACCCGACAACAGTTCCTGAGGATATCACAAGGTTGCAGGTAAGTTCCTTTAGAAATCCATTACGGGAAATTGCTTGGCTAGTTACAAGAATAACAAGACATGCATCTACAACAAGCATTTCCCATATAATTATTTATATTTTTTATTTCACAGTCAAGGAAAAATACATTTTCGATTGGGGGAAGTTGATTTCGATTGATCTCTGCTCCCATTTTTCATGATTCAAAGAATCAAATCAATTTTATATGTCATCCTACTTGATTTTCGCAATTGTGTATTGTTGTTCGTTTCCAAAACTTTCTCTTTCCAATAAAATAAACTGTGGATTCGACCCAGTAACATTATGGCACGAGGCACTATGGATACACAAGGCCTCCCATTGTTTTTATGAAGTTTTTAATGGCTTTGTCTAAGTTTTCAAAGATTTACTATTAGGCAAGGATGCTCCATGGATGTCTGGCCAGGCAACCAAGTTTTTGAACAGAAAGGGCATACTTGAGCAACAAGAAAATCACAGTGTCCTCATGGTCTTTGGCTCTAATGAAAATACTTCCTTCCTTCCATGCCACATCATGGACAATATGTTTGTTGTAGAAATAGCAAGGCAATACAACCATTGGTTGCATTTTTTCCGTGGCAAGAAAAAAAAATAGTTTATTCCTCTGCCCTAGAAATTCAGAGACTTCGTGTGCAGAAACATCAACAAGATTGATGAGTTTGTCGCCCATTTCAAGAAATTGAACCTAACGTACACTGAAAGGATAAAAGGGTTCGACCCTAATGGCATTTTTCGAGAACATTTACTAGGTGTTTGCTTTAACACCTCTTTTATCCATACACACCTGACCCAAGACAGGAACAATGTCGACAACAATCCTTCTTCTATCGATTGTGATGCAGAGAGATTGCAAAGCGCCATTGAATTGTACAGACAACATGGAAAAGTGTCCGGTGAGAAGAGTACTCAGTCCCCCGCTAGCACTCCCAAGAGCACGACATCATGGATCATATCTTCGACGGTCCACCCCAGTAAGAAAGCAACCAAGAAATCTTGGAATGAAGGAGGAGATAAGAACCCTCCTTGCATAAATATTGATATTTCTCACAAAATTCCACTGGCGAAGAAGAGAAAAAACAATGCAAGGTATGCGGAGAAAACCCAAATTAAAAGTGGAAAACTGCAACTTGAAATTGAAGCTAAGCACATGCAAAAAATTGGGTCGTCCATGGTGGAAATATCAGACACTGACTTTTTTGACATAGATGAATCCTTCGTAATCTAGAGCGCTATTTTTGACAGCCAATCTAAAAGTCTGGTCATTGAAAAGAGAGATGTAACAAACATGAAAGGCAAATCTTGCACAGAAATTAGCTTTAGCGAAATGTTTCCATCCCAAATCTGCCAATTTCACCAGGGAACCGGTGACATTCTTCGTGATTCCATTCGAGGAATTGAGATAGAAAATGCCAATATGAAACGATGCCTCAAAAATTTTGAGTAGGCTTTCCTTGCAACTCTAGAGTTTGTCAGTCCTTTGGAAAATATCATGCCTGATACCACTGCAATGAAGATGAAAGTATCCTCTACCCTCCTTGCATGCTCTAGATCCCTTGTAGAGAATAACATCAACAAAAGAATGCAGTTAGTTACTGAAGCCTGGGAAACATCACAAAATTTAGTTTTCTTCGGATAGAAGGCCAATGGTTTGTTGGAACAATTGGAGATGAATTTAAAAAATGAACAACTTTTCTATGATCAGGTACTGGCCCCTTTTGCCAAATATGCCGACAACACATCAAAACTAAAAAGAAGACAGGAGAAACTCTCCTCGCCAAAGCGCACCAAAAAAGTAAAAGCATGCTGGAAAAATAATGTTGACAACCTGCAACTCATTGTCAAGTCATGTAAACAAGTCATATCATAAAAGGAAGATTTATTCACAAGCTTTCTCCAACCGGACTTAGCCGAAACTACCAACAAGGTTCAAGATCCCAACTTAATTCTCAAATCCTTGTTAGTCACCAAAGAAGCCTTAAAGGAACAAGTTGATATTTTAAATGGGTTGTCTTTCGAAAAGTTTTACAACATTCTTGAACATCGTCTAGATGAGCACGAGCACTGGGTACTGGACTATGCCTCACACAATGAAGAAATTGAACAGACTCTACATAACATTTCAATGGATCTAAGGAAATTAGAAAACGACCTTTACGACATAGAAATCCTAGATGAAACCAACACAACCCCCATGAAAAGCTACATCAAAGAATGGTTCCAAAAGAGAATGGATGGCCTCATCCAAGAAAGGAAAGAACGGGTCAACAGGACTACAATATCCATCGACGACAACAAAAAAATGCATCAGCTTCATAGTAAGTTTATACTGCCATCTTGTTTTGTTTATCAATCAAGTTTAAGTCTATGTTGTCATCTTCTCTTCTTTATCAATCCACTTATGTCCTCTTTCAATAGAAAACTGTAACCAAACACTCTTAACTTCCAATTTTTTCTTTTCAGGTCTTCCTCTCTACCATTGCACACTTCTTTCAACATTCCTAATTCTTGTACTTATTTCTTTTTATGGTCCGTGGGAGCCCCAATCCCAGTCTATATGACAAACACATTTAAATTTCCAGAAACATGTAAGAGACATTATTATTTTTTGATAAATTCCAAAGAAAACTGATTCGACAATGCCCTTATTGTATACTAAATTTTGGGTTTCCACAAACCTTTCTTGTTTGTTCCAAATAAAACTAATTTGGATATGCTACATTTATTGTCTCCTATTGTAAGCTAGTTTTCTGGTCTTCAATGACGTTGATGTTTTAAATGTTGATGTAATTTCCAGAGATATGTAACATACATTATTTATTTTATAATAAGTTTGTATTGTATAGTTCACAACGCCTCTTCTCAATTTGTATATTGCATAACTATCCATGTTGTTTGTAGGGAACGAAACAATAGAGACCTATTTTTGAAACCACCAGCACGAGAAGCGCGATCCAAAAACTGGCGAAGTATGGAATGACCCCTCCCTGCATGCTCTATAAAACGTGTACAAAGAAAACTAATTCAGCAATGCTATATCTTTTTCTTCCAAGAAAAGCCTTAGTTTTAAAGAAAGTTAATTCGAGAAAACGTTATTACTATTCTATTGTATAACAGACATTAATTTTTTGTAAATTTCTATAGTCCGCAACTCCACCTATCATTTTGTATATTGCGGAATTGTCGATGCTATTTGTAGGCCACAGAACATCAGAGACTCAATTTTGAACACGCCGATTTCCATAAACATGTAACAGACATTATTAATTTTTGATAAATTACAAAGAAAACTGATTCGACAATACCCGCGATCCAAAAACTAGTGAAGTATGGAATGACCACTCCCTACATGGTCTATAAAATGTGTGCAAAGAAAACTAATTTGGCAATGCTATATCTTTCTACCCAAGAAAAGCCTTAGTTTTAAAGAAAACTAAACTCCATATGTCATTTTGTATATCGTGGAACTGTTGGTGCTATTTGTAGGCCATGAAACATCAGAGGCCCAATTTTGAATCCACCAGCCCGAGAACCCACGATCCAAAAACTGGCTAAGTATGCAATGAGGGCTCCCTGCATCCTCTATAAAATCTCTTCCCGATACTTTATAAAAGTAGAAATTCCGTATGTATAGAACTTAATATCTACTTTATACAAGTACATATTTCATATTTATAATGTTTTTATTTGTGATGAATTTTTATAGTCCGCAACTGCACTAACATCAGAGGCCCAATTTCTGTATAGCGGAACTGTGGCTGCTTTTTTTATATCGTCAGCCCGACAAACTGCGATCCATTACAAAAGTACATGTTTCCTATGTATAAAAGTATTTCAATGTATTTCAACTTTCTAGTCATGCATCTGTACTATGTCGCATTTACTCCCATCCCAACCTGTCAGGGAATCCGTTGCCATGCAGCCTTGTTTTGAATATGTTTCATACCACATAATGTTGTTGAGTGGATGAAACACTAGAATTCATTATGTAAATTAATGTTGTTGAGTGGATGGAACACTAGAATTCATTATGTAAATTTGAGTGGTATATATACTAATAAATCATGATTAACTATTAAAAAATGATTACTTAAAGGGTTTCAACATGTTTATGTACTAAATGTTGAATGCATTGTTTATGATTACATGTGTATTAATGTTTACAATAATGTTACATGTTTGGTTGAAGGAACACTGAATATGTTATGTTTTATACATGATGCATCTTAGAAGAAATGTTTGTGAAAACTTCTTTCAAGTCATTTAAGATACATAAGAAAATATTAAGGATGGGGAAAATCATACAATACCTTGGAAAAAATGGGTATAAGAAAGTCATTATTGATACATGATAATGGAAAAGATTTGTTCATTTTAGTACATCATTTACTCTTTAAAAAAATACAAAGAGAACCTCTGATGAACATGTTTTTTCATTAAAATTTAAGATGGTTGTAGTTTTATGCTTAGAAATCATATATTTATGGTACATCTTAATTTTTGTGATATGAAAGCACATGATTGCCTCATTATAATACAACAACTCCTCCTAGTACCTTTCCACCATGATCTTCCAAGTGTTCTCGAAAGGGTCATTTATAGGCTTTCTTACATTTATAGTCTGCAAAAATAATGAAAAAGGTCTTCAGAAATTACAATTTGATATCTTCGAGACAATGTGTTTCCTAAAAAGTGTGTTCCCTTCATTAATATTTGGTACAATGTTGCATCTCACTAATAAATCCATGTTTTATTCCTCCAATAATATTTATGTGAGTTGTTTTGACAATGTTCATTCACCAAAGGATCATAAAGATCATACCCAAGAACTCTACCTAGTTTTCTTTTATAGAAATACAACTAATATAATTTATTGATTTTAATAAGATTAAACAAACATAATTAATAAGATATTAAATATAAATCTTCATAATAGTTAGATTTATTATTTATATAGAACTTTTGGTGAGTGCTAAGCATCCTAGAGAGTTCACTCATCACATGGTACTTAAGTTGTGTTGATGGATGTGGAAATGCAACCTCATTTTACAAGTCAACATCAAAATCATTGGGATGGGTAAAAACTCCTCTGGATTCTTAACACTCATAAGAATGTTCTCCTTCTTCGCATATACATTAACTTTTTGATGAAATTATATAATATTATTATTTATGTAATGTTGACATATAATATCCAATAAGGTTTGAAGAATATTGACATATTAAATAATATTATGACCAATAAGGTTTTTATTTTCTTATGATCATTATCAACAAGAATATTTTGTTTGAGTAATGGAATGTGAGTGCACACATTGAAGAATAATGTTGACATATTGAATAATATTATATCCAATAAGGTTTTTATTTTCTTATGATCATTATCAACAAGAATATTTTGTTTGAGTAATGGAATGTGAGTGCACATCCCCTCATGACCATAGCCAATGTCCTTCAATTTCCTTTTTTTCAAGTTGGAAATTGTTTAAATGTCTGGGAATGTATATGTACCTTGATTCGCTCCCTATTGAAACTTGGAAAGTCATATAATAAAAAATTAAAGAAAAATGTGTGTTCTAGGGGGCTTTTGATTAAATCCAGTATGAAGGTTGGTTCTAGTCACGTATGTCCTCTCAGGGCTACCTATTTTTTAATTATCCTCTCTCTTGGCTCCAACAAGTATAAAAAAGGTCTATCCCAAGAAATTCAAAATTTTCTTTGGTAGGAGGAAAAAACTAATATGAAACGCTTTCATTTAGTTAATTAGTTCTTGGTAATATCTCTAAAAGACCATGGTGGTATTGGTATTTGGGATCTTGGTATTATCAATTGATCCCTTGATTCTAAAATTATGTGGAGGCTGGTCTCAGGAGATTGAGACTAGTGGAAAAAATCCCTTCTTAAAAAATACTTCTCTAGGGAACAAAGAAGATGTCTTCATAGAACTCATGTGATTATAAATTGCACCCCTATTTGGAGGCTTCTTAGAGGCTCTCTCACACACTTCCAAAACTCCCTCACTTTCTAGGGAATTGACAAAATATTAATTTTTGGCATGATAGTTGTTTGGCAAAACCTCCCCTAATCCAATATCATTCTCTCTCTCCTCTTAGATTTTGGTTTTAGCAATCTAACAAGTATTTTTTGTTTGAAATTTTTTGTTGGAATTCAAATAGTGTGTGGTCGGGATGGTCCTTAGGGGAAGTTCCTCCGCAGCTTAAGGAGTTGTTCGATCCATTTTTGTTAAAGCTTCAAGGGGTGACTCCAATTCACTTGTAGGACATGAACAATAGAGGTTGGGGAGAAATGAGGTACATAATCAAAGGTGGATATGTTGCACTTCTTCAGTAGGTTAACTTACATGAGAAATATAATGTCTGGTTAAATATTTGGCGTAATAATGGGATTCCAAAGATAAACATTGTTTGTTGGACTCTCGATCATGCGAAAATTCTCTGTAGGGAGAATCTTTGTAGAAGAGGTTTCCTTGGTCCATTACGTTGTTCCTTGTGCCGACGGAACTATGAAAATATCCTACATTTATTTATGGAATGTGAATTCACCAAGAAGGTCTGGTAGAATGTACCTACAGAAGTGTTCCATTGAGTCCCCTGGCCCTCCTCCATAAAACCTCTTTTAGGAAAACGAGGATATTTTATCATGGATCATTTAGGTCCAAACCTTCGTCAAAAGAGATTGGATGGCGTATCCAAACTATGTTTGTTGGAAATTATGGTTAGAAATAAATAGGGCCATTTTCAAGATCCAAAACTCCAGTGTTCACTCAGTAACCTCTACCTACCTATGTCAATTGTATGAATATTTTAACTCCAAGAGGATCATAATAGAGGCTCTGCAATGTTTGTATCTAGAGGAGGATCTCTCGATGAATAAATTAAACCCGAACTTCACTATTAGCAACAATATTTCCCAAATATCATTATGGAAGCTTCGAATTTCACCTTCTGAGATTCAATGCTTGTTGCACTCCTAGATGTGCTACACTCTCTATCTCGACATTGCTTCTAATGGAAATACGGGGGAGGTAGGTGTGGGGACCGGGGTAATTTTTGTCCCTAGAGGAAATCAGGAAGTTGATATCTATTAGAATATGGGATCTCTTCAAATAATGAAGCTTAGGCATATGCAATTTTTTAACGGATTCAGATTGCTAAAAATTGTCAATATCTTAGCTACAAATTGTCACCTATTTAAAAAATACAATAATATACTTTGTGACAGGATCATATCCAAAGAATTTAGGTATGAAGGTCATCATTGGACACA
>JASDQU010815750.1:19169-34394 GCA_032191745.1 Picea mariana
GGGAAAGAACTCTGTTTCGAGTTTGACCAGAAAACATAACTACTGAAGGTTTTGTGGAAGCTCTGCTAGGCGGGCATTGAGTAAGTGCACAAAGTGCACAAAAGAACTCTATTTCGAGTTTAGAAGAAGACAAAGTCACTGAGGACTCTGGAGAACTATGCTAGGCGGGCATTGAGTTAGTGAAATCATGCACAGAAGGAACTCTTTCAAGTTCCGAGAGTAGAAGTATCGAAGAGAAGAAACTTACAGAGTTGTTGAATACTCTGTTTGCTTAGCAAGGAGTGCTTGAGTAGGAGGTTGCGAAGAGGGCACCCATTTCCATTTGAGGGAGAAGGTAGGGTTCAGTCCCTTAGAGGTCCAAGTTCTGAAGCTTAGGATGGATAGCACAGTTGTGTACAAGTACCCTGCAAGGAGTGCAGAGGTCGAGAGAAACCCTTTGAGTTTTCATAGCAAACAAAGCTCAGGAGGAACAACATTTTCCAGAACGCAGGCGACACCCAATGTCACGGGGTTCGTAGAGAAAGCAAAGGTCGGGGCCTTTGAAGCATCTGAGATATTCCAGGGAAAATGAAGAAGTGAAAACCTCAGGAGGGAGCTACAACTGTCATCAGATGTCGTGCGGAGAACCGACAACCGCCAGATCCGGAGGAAAGAGCACGGAGTTTAACCTCCGAGAGGTGTGCGCAAGAGGGCAGCAGAAATGGATGTCGGAGACACTTCATAGAGAAGTTCCAAAATACTGACAACCATTGGATTAGGCGTTGAATCTGGACATTTCAAAGTTCAGGGTTTGGAGCGGACAGAGGTGTGGAACCGCTTGCATCGYGAACTTCCAGTTCACGAAATCCCGAAATCGCAGTTGAATTTCAGCATTTCAGAGTTTAGGACTTGGWGCAGCAAGGGATTTTGGGATCAYTTGCATTGCAAACTTTCRGTTTGTGAAATCCTGAAGGAATCCATACCGTTGGATCTGGAGTGCGGTGGCCTGAGAGCTGCTGGATCAAAGAACAAGAGGGAGGATCTGAATCGTCAGATCTAGCACTAAGGTCCATGAGCTGTCGGATCTAGAGAAGGTGCGCAAGGTTTAAACCTYGTCTCAGYAGAAGGAAAAGAAGTCCTTCAACTTCACGACCTGCGAAGTTCTGAAAGCATAGGGACCGTCCATTTGGGGAGGATAGGTGTCAAATATCAAAGTCTACCAGAAATTCAGATATTGGGAGATTGAGAAGGAAGGAGACGCGAGACAAGAAGTCTCGGCTCCCGAAATTGCGAAAGGAGGGATCGCGATTGAAGGATCATCCATTCGGGAAGATTTGGACCGTTGATTGTCCAGGGGAGAATCGACATTTTGGGGTTCGGAAGACTAAAGGACTTGGAATCGTTGCAGCTAGTTTCGCGAAATCGTGAATCACGAAATCTCAAAAGGTGGACAGTGGTCATGGGTAGTACTTTGGCATTTCAAGACCCAGTAGATTGAAAGGCCAAGGAACATTGCAGCTAGAGTCACGAAATCCCGAATCACGAAGTCTCGAAAAGCGATCGGAGGAATAGTGCCAGATTATGTAAGCCCGTAGAGGAAAAAATGGAGTGGTGAAAAGTGTGAGCAAGCTGCTGTAATCTCCATGATTTGAATAAAAGAAAACTGATACCTTTGCTTGGTGGACGTAGCCCAATCCTTGGGTGAACCACGTTAAATCTTGGTGTATTTTATTTCTACGTGACTGTGTTTTGTCTCATGTTAATTTGTGTTTCCGCATTTATCAAATTATAAAAAGTGGTATTAAAGCATCGAGCATGGACAAGACACTGGTGCGCACGGATTGAGCAGGGTGAAGGAACTCTAGTTTTACATCAGCATGCTAAGGCACATGTGTTGAAGGGGTAAGATTTCATTTGTTTGTGGGAGCGTTGTCTTTTTTGCATCAACGCTTGGGTTCCTTCTCGAGGGGAGCGCTCCTCTGGTACTTCTCTTCACGCACTCTGAGTTTTCAAGATCAACGCTCCTCTAAGTATTGGATGGGAGCACTCATCTCCTTAAACGACTAGTGGATGGGAGCGCTAACCTCCCTTTTCAATATATTCGTATGGTATGAAGAATTGTTTGGATTTTTTCAATATTGAATATCTTTTTTGTTTTCATAAACGTGAAAGTCAATTCACGTGGAGGATCACATGGAGGATGTTTTATAAAAGGGATTTTTTAATGGAGTGAATGTTTATTATATCTAGGATGAAATATAATATTTAAAAGGTGGGAGGTATAAGGTTTTAAAAGTTATAAGTTTTTGTATTAAATATTTTATTAAACTTTGTGGAATTTAAACCATTATTATTCTCACATATTTTTGGAAGGGCCTTGGTTATTACAAGCAGTGGTGTTTGTTTTTGTATGTTTCTTCTAATGAAAAATATGCAGAGTGCCAAATTCGAAATTGAAAAGTTTAATGGCAAGAACAATTTCGAGATTTGGAAGGTTAAGATGCATGATCTACTCGTGCAACAAGGCATGGTGAAGGTGCTTTTGGGAAAAGAGAAACAACCCACATCCATAGTAGACGATGACTGGGATGAAATGGATGCGAGAGAACTGAGTGCCATACACCTGTGTTTGGTCGACGATGTACTGTTCAACATTGTTACGGAAAAGACAACAGCTGGTTTGTGGTCAAATCTAGAAAGTTTGTACATGACGAAATCCTTGACAAACAAGATCTTCCTGAAAAGGCAATTGTACAGTTTGTGCGTGAAGGAAGGTACAAAAATAATTGATCATCTAAATACTTTCAATACTCTTCCAATCCAGTTAGATAGCATGGGAGTGAAATTTGAATCTGAAGACAAGACAATTACTTTATTGTGTTCTTTTCTCGCGTCATGGGATCATTTCATTACTTCTATTAGTTTCAGTTCGACAGAAAGTATTGAGTTTGATGATACTGTTGGAGCTTTACTGTCTGAGGAAACAAGAAAGAAATCCAATCTAGAAACCTCTGCATCTGAGGTATTGGTGATCAGAGGCAGACCCAATGAAAGAGGACAAGGTCAGAGGAATTTATCTTGGTCAAAGTCGAAGGGTAGAAAGAGCAAGATCAAGTGTTGGTTTTGTGGCAAATTTGGACACTTGAATAAGGACTATTGGAAGCGACAACAAGCCTCCAAAGAAGACCCCCAAAAGGAGACGAAGGAAGCAAACACAACTGAAACAGGTTCGTCAACAGGGTTAGGTATGGTTGATGAAGTTTTATCAATTAGTATTGGTTCACATGATGATCAACAATGGCTATTAGATTCTTGTACTTCAAACCACATGTGTCTTCATAGACACTGGTTTATAACTTACCAGTCTATAGATGATGGAGTAGTTTACATGGGTAATAAAATTTCATCTAAAGTTGTGGGAATTGGTAGCATCCGAATTAAAATGTTTGATGGAACTGTTAAAATACTAACTAATGTAAGACATGTACTTGATCTTAGGAAGAACCTAATCTCTTTGGGAGTCTTAGATAGAGGAGGTTATAAGACCATTGTTCAAAATGGAGTTATGAAGGTCTACAAAGGAATTCTACTGGTTATGAAAGAAAAGAATGTTGGTAACCTATTTATGTTAGAAGGGACGACTAAATCATATCATGCGACAATGGTATCTGAGAACGAAAATGATTCTGTTCAACTGTGGCATCAACAGTTGGGTCATATGAGCGAACAAGGATTAAAGTTATTAACTGATCGCAAGTTACTTGCAAGCCTAAAGTCTTTAAAGTTAGATTTCTGCAAGCACTGTGTTTATGGAAAACATAATAGGCAGAGATTTAAAACCGGAAGACACACCGGTGAAGGAATCCTAGACTATATCCATTCTGATGTTTGGGGACCATCCCCTACTATTTCATATGGAGGATCATCATATTTTGTAACTTTTATAAATGATTTCTCTTGGAAGGTGTGGATCTATATGTTAAAGGGTAAGGTTGATGTATTTATAGTTGTCAAACAGTTTAGAGCTTTAGTGGAAAAGAGCACTGGTATATCCATTAAATATTTAAGAACTGATAATGGTGGTGAATTTACGTCAATGGAGTTTGACAATTATTGCATGGAATTTGGGATCGATAGGCATAAAACCATTACCTATACTCCTCAACAAAACAGAGTTGTTAAATGCATGAACATGACTCTTCTAGAGACAGCAAGGAGTATGCTTAGTAACGCCAATTTGCAGTAGGAACTCTAGGAAGAAGAAGTAACAACAGCTTGTTATCTGGTGAATCGATCACCATCAACAGTGATAGAATGCAAAATTCCAGAAGAGGTGTGGACAGGTCACCCTTGTAATTATTTGAATCTTAAAGTTTTTGGTTGTGATGCCTATGCTGTAATTCCAAAACATCGGTGCTCTAAATTAGATCCAAAATAAAAAAGGTTTATCTTTGTTGGATATGGTGATGGTATTAAGGGGTACAGGTTGTGGGATCCTACTACCCACAAGATCACCATTAACAAAGATGTAATATTTGATGAATCATCTCTCATCAAATCAAATGTAGATGTTCAAATGAAACAACAAGAAGTACCTATGTATCAACAGATTCAGTTTGAAACCAGTTCAAATACAGATGAAAGTGAACATGAACAAGTTTTTGAAGATGTTCATGAAGAAGTTCTTGCAGAAGAAAACGTGGATGATGACATTCGACAGATTGTGGATGAACCACAAACTTCCCTAAGGAGGTCTACTCGGGTCAGAGTTCCTCCAAGAAGGTATGATGATTTCGTTTCATCAGTTTCATTAAGTACTATTGATGATGAACCTTGGTGCTATCAGGAAGCTGTGAAGGGTTCAAACAATGATAAATGGAAAGAAGTGATGAAGGATGAAATGAAAGCATTAGAGAGGAATGCTACATGGGACCTGGTAGAGGTTCCAAAAGAAAGGAAAACTGTAGGTTGCAAGTGGGTCTACAAATTGAAGAAAGATGTTGATGATATGGTGGAAAGGTACAAAGCAAGGCTGGTTGCGAAAGGGTATTCTCAAAAATAAGGTATTGACTTTCATGAGATTTTTTCACCAGTTATAAAGACTGTTTCAATTCGAATTGTGTTAGCATTAGTCACATTGCTTGATTTGGAGTTGGAGCAACTAGATGTTAAAACTGCTTTCTTACATGGAGATTTGGATGAAGAAATTTACATGGAACAACTAGAAGGGTTTGGTCAGAATCGCAACAAGAAATTTGTTTGAAGGCTCAGGAAATCATTGTATGGTCTGAGGGAGTCACCCAGACAATGGTACAAGAAATTTGACTCTTTCATGGTGAGCCAAAATTATACAAGGAGTGAGTATGATCATTTTGTCTACTTTAAGAAATTAAATAATGACATATTCATTATGTTAGTGTTGTATGTTGATGATATTCTTTTAGAAAGCAAAAGCATAACTGAGATCAACAGGTTAAAGGCTCAGATGGCTAGGATGTTCGATATGAAAGATCTAGGAGCAGCAAGGCAGATTTTGGGGATGAAGATATTCATGAGGAATGGTAAGCTTTGGTTGTCACAACATAAGTATGTTGAGAAGATAATTTTGAGGTTTGGTATGAACAATGTGAAACCAGTTTCAGTCCCTTTGGCTTCCCATTTTAAGCTTTCTTCACGTTTATGTCCCAGTACAAAAGAAGAAAATGAATATATGTCTCGAATACCATATGCTAGTGCAGTAGGAAGTCTAACGTATGTGATGGTTAGTACAAGACCAGACATTTCACATGCAGTTGGGGTTGTTAGAAGGTTTATGGAAAATCTAGGTAAAGAGCATTGGGCAACAGTGAAATGGGTGCTTCAGTATCTGAGGGGCACAAGTGATTACAGTATCACCTATAACAATGGTCGTGAGCTAGTCTGTGGATATGTTGATTCTGATTTTGCAGGTGATCTGGACAAGAGAAGGTCGAATTCAGGGTATGTCTTTACTCTTGCAGGTGGAGCTATTAGTTGGATGTCAATGCTACAAAACATTGTTTCTTTATCCACTACAAATAAAAATATGCAGCTTCTTTACATGCTTGCAAAGAGGTAGTTTGGTTGAAAGGTTTGTTTGGTGAGTTTGGAAGGATGCAGGACAAAGTAAATTTACTTTGTGACAGTCAGAGTGTTATTCACTTGGCTAAGAATCTAGCCTATGATAGTAAAACAAAACATACACCTATCAAGTACCATTTTGTAAGACAGGTCATCGATGAAGGTGGAGTCTCTCTTGAGAAAGTTCTTGGCTTCTCTTGGCTTGCACAGAAGGTGATGAACAAAAGTAGGAGCAAGGTATCAGGTTAATTGTTGTCAAGGTGGAGATTGTTGGAAATAGTGACAACAAATTTCCCATGACTAGGATTTCAGATCTATGTAGTTGCACCCTTAAGAAAACCACATCTCCAATATCGAAATTGTGCTCTACCTTGTGGCTATCTGCATACCTCTTGTGTTGATCCTGAGTGGTCTACAAACTACAATGAGTGGTYTCATAGAAATTATCATCTAAATGTAACCACTCTATCCATGACCTCACATAGTCATGTAGATACCTCTCATCCCATTGGTTCACCATCTCTTCTTAAGCATTCGTCTAAGGGTAAAAACTAATACTCGGAGTCAAACCTATGCTTGCAAATCTTAGCAGCGCCGGACAACATGCACTACGAAACACATTGTATCGATCACTCGCAATGACTCTGGTCTGCTCATGGACTTTAAACATCTCCCCATGAGATAGCTCTGTCACTTGTGCTACCCCATACTCTGAAGAAATCATCGAGAAGTGCATGAACTATGATAACTGGTCACTCATTTCACACATAGTATCTTCTCCATGCACCCTCGGTAAACCTGTGATGCAATCTATCAACATTCTCTTCCACTTTCGATCATAAATGGGAAAATAATTCATCAACCCTACTCGATGAGTGTGCCCTGACCTGCTCTTTTGATAATTCATACACTCCCCCATATCTCCCAACACATCGTCTATAAAGTCCCTCCATGTGAACCTCTCTCAGAATTTCCTATAAGTGCTAAAGACACCAGGGTCCTAATCTAGAATTTATGATGTGAATCACCCTCTACTCATACAACTGATCTGTAAGGTGCTAATACAAGAATCCACCTAGACAGGAAATCGTGAGTTATGAAAACTTGGTAAACTCCTGAGAGGACCACTCTTCCAAGCAATCAATCCTAAGCATTCCAATATTAAACTCTAGAAAACAAAAAATGGTCGTCTCATTTGTATCGTCTGTTGAGTTTTCAAACATTACAGTTTTAGGGTCCCAAGCTAATCTTCACAAGGAACCATCATACTAACATTGCGACCCTCTGATCATAATTTTCTGGTCACCATTCTCAGTCTGCACTCTCCTCTTTTAGACCCCCAAGCTAAAATCCCTGAAAGGACTGAACTCATATCCTTGGTATCATGAGGGAGAATATACCTCACCATATAGAACAAATATCAACAATGCCTCTCACAACATCCCTATAATGACACAAACCAATCAATGACATGACCTTGTCGATCATCCTCGTCATCTGGAGTCGTCTACCACTCAAATGAATGCTAATATCCCACCACCAAATTGGAATTCCACCACTCCAAATTCTTGCTGAAATCACTGTGAACCAATCCAAGAGAGTCTGGATCTCCTCGTGTGCACTCTACACACTGATCACATGGTTAAAATGAAAGATCTTCATCATGGACACAATGCCCCTTGTCTCATCCAACTGGATACGGTGATCCTTTCTAACTTGTTGTATACCATGAGGGCATCAAATAAAAACAATATATTCCTCTCCCACTTCCTAAAAAATTGGAAAGTGAATAATGTGTGGGTCAACCCCAAGGGCATGACCAAGAAATCATAATGAAGTCAGGGAGTAGACCTGTGAGTATCCTTCTCCATGTCCCTCATCTGATGATATCCTAGATGAATATCAATCATCAAGGGATATACTACTCCCTAAATATCACCCATCCACTCAACGATCTTGGGTAACCTCAACTGAATGGTATGTTTGAGGACTCTATCAGGAGGTCTCCCTAGAGGAAATGCTCCAAAACTCCATTGTACACTATTGTGTGCCAATGAATACCCCTGCATACTACTTACTATCAATGAGTCATCTTGTACCATCCTGTATCCTATAGGCGTGAATGTATCCATTACTCTATTGATGTATCCTGAACCTCTATCCTAGAGTGTGCCCATGTTTTTCATATATCAGTGCACTTAATCCATGGATGCATATACTACCCTGCGGGCTGGTCCTCAAGGAATGTGCTCAACTATCTCCTCTATAGCTAAGCCTTGAGACTTTAGTGAGCTCTCCAAAAGAAACAATTCATGATCCCCACAATGCAAAATATGAGCATTGTCAAAATCATCTATGCCATACCTCTCTTCAAGAACCTGCAACTATGAATGCTTCTCGTGCGAAATCATCAGGAGAGTATCCTCCCTCAAATCATGGGGAGCACTCACACCCTCATGTGTCAGGATGCTAAAGATGATGGAGTCTCTATTGTAAGTGATGAAGAGTGTGCCAATCTCAACTCGTAACAAATCTCCTCAACCTCCCTTTCATTGTCTTCAACAGAATTGAGAGCAAGGTCTCTATCTTTGAATAATTGCAAGTAATCTAATTTCATCTGTTCTAGTGCTTCTTTGATTATGTGCAATTGAGCACTAGTGACTCCACCTGTAAAATCTTTTTGTCTCTCCTCCATTTGGGTTTTCCACATAAGACCTTCAATGAACCTCAACACTTGTACAATTTGCTCCTCTGTGACCAATAACTGATCCTCCAAGTCTTGTGCTCTTAAAGGCCTTTATTCATATTCATCATAGTGACATGGGTTGCCACACCATTGGTGTTTTGTTTTGTTGTCCATTGTAAGAACACTACCCTCATCAAACCCAATTATCTCACTGGATGATACCATGCAATCTCGAAAAGGTGGGGTAACATCATGATCAAGCATCACTTCATCAAGGAAACTCTTCTCTCCACAAGGCCTATCAAAGATGATCTTTAAGTTAACATCAAAGAGACTWGTTTCCCTCATATGATCAACAATATTTGCTTCTTCTTCATCSYAATCACAATRCCATTAATTGGTTCTTCTTCATCCCAAATCAYAATGTCATCATAWTGGCTYYTCATCCCAAACCACATTTTCACTATGTTGGAATAAAACAAGTAATCCATTCTCTCAATAMTTGTTTTATTGGAAAAAAWAGTAATCCATTCTCTCAATACCTTGTAAAACAATCCTCTATWAKTTKCTCAATATATTTAATTATGAGGATATGGTATGAATTATGAGGACATGGTATGATTTGAAGCATATTTTTGTAATTTATCTTGGGTGCAAAAACTAGAAGAAATAGTTGAACCCTTCACTAAATAAATCTTGCGATAGCATAATATATGTTCATAAATTGGATTCAATAAGAAACAAGTCATTATCATTAAACAAAGTAATATTTAATATTCAKTTTGAATCTATGTCATTTGGTAATTGTTTTTTTATGCTTCATATATATTCTGAAATTGGATTGAATAAAAACAAATCATTATTATTGAAGTAGGTATTATTTAACATTTATTTGAAATCTATGTTATTATTTTACATAGTCCTTAAACACACAATGGTTTTGAATGCTATTAGATTGTAGCAAGTATATGTTTTTTGTTAAGCCCTAAATTGTGGCACATTATTCTTTAATTGGGGCATATTACATTACTATTTTATTTTAGTTATGTCGGCTTAATTCGGGCACATTATTCTTTAATTGGATCATATTACATTACTATTTTTATTTTAGTACACCGAGAACAACACTCAGGGAGATCACTCTCTAGTACGTGGGTAGTCAGATAGTACGACTAAGGGAATGGTCAATCCTCCTTAGTTAGTGCCCTGAGATATTGGTCTGAGTACTATTGTTGGACCCTTCACATATATCATATAGATATAGCACATGACACTCCCTTGTCTGTGAGGATCCGTTCCTAATACAATTAGGAATTCCTACCTTGCAGTGATACTTGGCCAACATGCCACCAAAAAAGGTAACTTCTATACAAAATAATCCCTCAGATAGTCCTACTTGGACTCTTGATGAAGGTGAAGAAATGCACAAGGACATAAGTGATTTACAAAAGAAGGCAATAACACAGGATCAACTACAATGTTTGATGGATTCAACTAAAGCTAAGATGGTAGCGATGATGGATACTAAGATGGGTGGCTTAAAAGGGGAGATCATGGAAGGGTTGAAAATTTTTCTAATATAGAGGCCACCTGAAAGTGCCAATGTATCCCATGAAATTCATGATGGGGACACAAGGAAGATTAATCAAAATTGGAGAAACTCTAGCTTTCGGTTGAAGACCAACCACATTCAGGGTAGCGAGAAATGTTGAAAGTAAAAATATGGCTATGGCTACTAGAAGGACTACCCCTAACATATATCGAGAGAATAATGTTCCTTCTTATAAACCACCTCAACCCTCAAGGTTGACAACTCAAAAATTGGAGGAAAGAAAAGAAAAGGGTTTATGCTTTAATTGCGACAGCAAGTACAGTAAGGGACATAATTGTGGTGACAAGAAATAATTCTACATATATTGTGAAGAGGAAGAAGAACAAGAACAAGAAAAAGAACAAGAACCATCTCAAGATGAAGACATAGAAGTGATTTCTTATGAAGAGATGACTCCCACCATATCATTTCATGCATTGGATGAAATTAGTTCTCCTCAATTCCTCAATATTGAAGGATATATCAAAAAGAAAAAGGTAATAGTTCTAATTGATTCTAGTATTACTCGTAACCTCATTCACTGTAAATTAGCCAAAGCTCTCAATTGCTTTATATATTCATCGCCAGATTTTCAAGTAATGATTGCAAATGGAGGAACTATCAATTGCTCCGAAAAAATCCATAAGATCAATCTTACTATGTGGGAATATGTATTGAATAGTCAAATGATTTCTATACCCATGGGTGTTGTTGATGTCATACCAGGGGTCCAATGGTTACAATCATTACGAACAATGGATTTTAATATTCAAGAACTTTTCGTGAAATTTTCAATGGAAGGAAATAAATTTGAGTTAAGGGGTATCACAGGGAAATCGAGTAAGGTGTTAAGCTCTAATGGCAAGAAAACAATATTGAAAAGTGGCATCAGGGTGTAATTGTACAAATATGCTCACTAGATGTTCAAACATCTAAGCCATATATTACCCTAGATATCTAAAGGATCATTGTTAAGCATTCCAAATTATTTGAATATATTCCTAGAGATCTTCCACCCACTCGCAATCATGATCACGCTATTCACTTAATTCCTAGGAGTGTTCCTCCTAACATTAGGCCTTTTAGATATCCTTATGCCCAGAGGAGTGAAATTGAGCATATGGTTGAAGAAATGTTAGAGGATGGAATTATTATAACTATCCAAAGTTCTTACTCTACATCGGTCGTAATGGTACGCAAGAAAGAGGGCTCATGGCATATGTGTCCAAATTATAGAGATCTCAACAAGATCATCATTAAAGATATGTTTCCCATTATCATCATTGATGAATTGTTAGATGAACTATATGGAGCAATTTACTTCACAAAGTTGTATCTCCATTCAGGGTATCATCGTATTAGAATGAAGGAAGAAGATATCCCAAAAATATCATTAAGAACTCATGAAGGACATTATGAATTTTTGGTCATGAATTTTGGCCTTACGAATGCACCTTCCACATTCTAAGGGTTCATGAATTCCATTTTCAATCCCTTCCTTTGAAAATTTGTCTTAGTATTTTTTGATGATATACTAATCTATAGAAAATTTTGGGAATATCATGTTTTACATGTTGACAGGGTGCTATAGCTACTAAAGTAGCAATAGCTATATGTCAAACTATCCAAATTTGTATTTGGGGTGAAGGAGGTAGAGTATTTGGGTCATATTGTATCTCATGAAGGTGTCAAAGTAGACCCTAACAATATTAAATCCATGATGGACTGGTCGATTCCCAAAACATTGAAGCATCTTAGAGGATTTTTGGGTTTAACAGGCTACTACCACAAGTTTGTTCATAACTATGAAAGAATAGCACAACCGTTAACTACATTAACTAATAAGGATGCATTTTCATGGACTCTAGAGGTAAGTCAAGCTTTTGGACAACTTAAAGAGGCAATGTGCAAAGCTCTTGTATTGACCACACCATACTTCACAAAAACCTTTATTGTGGATTGTGATGCCTCGGGAAATGGAATTGGTGTTATTCTAATAAAAGAAGGAAGGCCCCTTGCTTTTGAAAGTCAGCCACTCAAGGGAAATGATTTACACAAACCCATTTATGATAAGGAAATGATGGCAATACTACATGTATTGAAGCAATGGAACCCTTACCTAATAGGTAAGCACTTCAAGGTAAAAAATGATCATGACAATATCAAATACTTCTTGGAACAAAGACTATCTTCAAAAGAGCAACAAAAATGGGTGACCAAGATGTTGGGTTATGACTTTGAACTCATCTACAAAAAAGGGAAGAAAAAAGTTGCGGCAGATGCACTCTCAAGAAAGGATGAAGATGTTGAGTCAATTCTCTATGCTATATCTATTATCCAACCTGATTGGATAATAAAAGTAAGGGATGAATGGAAGAATGATGAAGAAGTGTGGACTCTCATTCAAAGGTTGCAGGAGGATTCTAGTGCATCTGACACATTTGCATGGAAAAATGATTCACTATGGTACAAAGATTTGTTATATCTATGTAAGAACTCCCAAATAAAACAAAAAGTACTTTTGGAATTGCACACCTCTCCGGTAGGAGGGCACTCAGGATTTTTGAAAATCTATCACAGGGTAAAGAGGGAATTATTTTGGGATGGCCTTAAAATTGGTGTTCAAAGGTTTGTGGCAGAATGTTTGGTTTTCCAACAAAATAAGGTGGAAACAATTAAGACCCCAGGTATTTTACAACCATTAGTCTTTCCAATTTAGCGTTGGGAGGAGGTTTCCATGGATTTCATCACAGGGTTAGTGAAGCCTGAAGGAAGAGTGTCATCATGGTGATTGTTGATAGACTTACCAAGTACGCACACTTTTGTGCACTCTGTCATCCTTTCAAAGCCAGTACAGTTGCTAATGCATTCATGGAGACAATTCAAAATCGACATGGAAGCCCAAAGATTATCATAAGTGATAGAGATCCCATTTTCACTCGACTTTTTGGACATAGTTATTTTCTTGTTTGGGTACTCAATTGGCTCATACCTCATCTTATCATCCTCAATCTGATGGACAAATTGAGATAGTAAACAAATGTATGGAAGGATACCTTCGTTTCTTTGTCTATGATAAACAAACACAATGGTTCAAGTGGTTACCCTTGGAAGAATGGTGGTATTACACTTCCTTTCATATTGCAACAAAAATGACACCATTTATGGCTCTTTATGGATATCACCCATCGTCCATCACTTCTTCTCTAAAAGAAAAATCTAAGGTTCAAGTAGTGGAAGATCACATCAAGCAAGAACAAAAAGTTCTCCAACTCTTAAAGGTCAACCTAACCATGGCACAAAGTCGCATGAAACAACAAGCATATCAACATCGTAGTGAAAGAAGTATTGAAGTAGGGGATTGGGTTTTCTTAAGACTACAACCATCCAAACATATGTCCCTCAAGCAAGCTAAGAGGGATAATAAATTATCACCAAAGTAATATGGCCCTTATAAGGTGTTCCAAAAGATTGGTACCATGGCATACAAATTGGAGCTTCATGCATCTTCGTGAGTACACCCAGTTTTCCATGTTTCATGCTTAAAGAAGGTTATAACAGACAAGATCCTAGTTCAAACTTAATCTTAAGCTTTCTCTTTTCTCCCTTCGATTTTTATCGAGATAAATCCCTCTGACCATGTCCTCTTTCTTTAGGTCTGCCTCTGATCACCATCGCCTCAGATGTAGAGGTTCTTAAATTCGATTTCTTCCTTGTTTCCTCAGATAGTAAAGATCCAACAATATCATCAAAATCAATAGTTTCTGTTTAATTAAAACTAATAGAGGTAACAAAACGATCCCATGACGTGGGAAAAGAAAACAATAATGTAATTACCTTATCTTCAGATTCGAATTCCACTCCCATTGTATTCAACTAGACTAAAAGAGTATTAAAAGTATTTAAATGAACAGCTATTTTCATACCTTTCTTCATGCACAAACTGTACAATTGTCGTTTCGGGAAGATCATGTTCGTCAAGGATTTCATCATGTACATGTTTTCTAGCTTTGACCACAAATCGACTGTTATCTTCTCTGTAACAACGTTGAACAATACATCCTCGGCCAAAAACAGGCGTGTGGCATTCAGTGGTCTCACATCCATCTCATCCCAGTCATCATCTGTTATGGTCACGGGTTTCTTTTCTTTTCCCAAAAGCGCCTTCACCACGCCTTGTTGCATGAGAAAATCGTGCATCTTAACCTTCTAGAGCTCAAATTGTTCTTGCCATTGAACTTCTTAATTTCGAACTTAGCACTATGCATATTTTCCATTAGAGGAAACATAAAAAACATCACTGCTTATAATAACCAATGGCCCTTATATGGAGGAATGATCTTACTCAATGTTGAATAATAATTAAAAAAAAAAGGTTTAATCCAAAAATCCTTTAGTAATATAAAAAAGGTTTAATAAAAAAAAATCTTTTGAAAAAACGATTCACCTTTTTAAGAAATTCACCACTTGAATTTATGCATTATAATATGCATATAATACTTTTTATAGCATCATCCACTCGTTTTTTTTATACAACAAAATTCATACCCTTTAAAAAAAAACCATACCTTAAAAAAATTTCAACTCCAAAAAACACACGCGAGTGCCCTCATAAAATTTTTAAAGCCATCGCACCTCCCGATGTGAGTGCCCTACGGGCCTGCTTCAAAGGGTCGCCATAGCTCCCGATGCATCAAGGTTGTGACTATGGCCAGTGTCTCTCGCCCCTCTCAATACTTCTAGGGTGCGACGATCTCACTCTAGTATAGTCATTCTAGTATAGTCATCACTAATAATAACAATCCAACCCAAGACATTCTGGTATAGTCATCAATAATAATAAAAAAATATCTTTCACCTCGAGGTGATT
>JASDQU010815751.1:971-16665 GCA_032191745.1 Picea mariana
TATTTAGTCTTCATTGGCCTAGGTGGAAGAACCTAGATGCCAGTTCCAAAGCAACACCTCATCGGTTACAGGTCGTATGGTTTCTTGACATTATGATGCTAACATAATAAAAAACTCTCTTTCCTGATAGAGTCTTATGTTTTGATTTACTATTGTTATATCTGAGAATTTTATTATTTGGAATAATAATGTGTTTGATTTCAATTAGTATAGTTTAAAGTTATTTATTTGTAACTACCTACCTTTCAACTTTCTTCCTCTTGGTGTGTAGGTTGTTAGAGAAATCTTTGGAGTGGAACAATGGAGTTGGGATTTGTGCGAGGGATCTACTTCGAGTGTTAGGATCCTGGTAGTACTCTTTCTTCTCATTACAAGTTATTTATTTAGTTACGAATTCTTAATTTTTTCTTGGGGATAGAGTTAGTTCTTTGGGGTAATCGCTATGTTTTGTCTTCTAGTCCATCCATAGGAATCTATTCTCTGCAAATACTAAGAAAAAAATTAAAATGAAGGTCCAATAACAAAGGGATTTAAATGATTTCAAACATTTAAACTCATGAATATGAAGTGGAAACACATACTCGAGATATCATGCTTTAATAAAAGTCAGAAATCACAAAAGTTATGAGCTCCACAAATACATCTTTCTGAAAATATTTAAAAGAATATTACAATTTGGTTGTCCAAGTTCCTCTTTCTTGGACCTGTCTTGAGATAAGAGTTCATAAGTGTTATTTAGTCTTCATTGGCCCGGGTGGAGGAACTTGGATGTCAGTTCCAGAGCAGCACCACATCAGTTACAGGTCGTATGGTTTCTTGACTTTATGATTCTAATATAATAAAAAACTCTCTTTCTTGATCGAGTCTTGTGTTTTGATTTACTATTGTTATATCTGAGCATTTTGTTATTTGGAATACTAATGTGTTTGATTTCAATTAGTATAGTTGAAAGTTATTTGTTTGTAACTACCTACCTTGCAACTTTCTTCCTCTTGGTGTGTAGGTTGTTAGAGAAATTTTTGGAGTGGAACATTGGAGTTGGGATTTGTGCGAGGGATCTACCTCAAGTGTTAGGATCCTGGTAGTACTCTTTCTTCTCATTACAAGTTATTTATTTAGTTATGAATTCTTAATTGTTTCTTTGGGATATAGTTAGTTCTTTGGGGTAATCGCTATGTTTTGGCTTCTAGCCCAGCCATAGGAATCTATTCTCTGCAAATAGTAAGAAAAAAATTAAAATGGAGGTCCAAAAACATAGGGATTTAAATGATTTCAAACATTTAAACTCATGAATATAAAATGGAAGCACATACTCCAGATATCATGCTTTAATAAAAGTCAGAAATCACAAAAGTTATGAGCTTCGCAAATAGATCTTTCTGAAAATATTTAAAAGAATATTATAATTTGGTTGTCCAATCCTTCTCTTTCTTGGACCCGTCTTGAGATAAGAGTTCAGAAGTGTTATTTAGTCTTCATTGGCCTGGGTGGAGGAACCTGGATGCCAATTCCAGAGAAGCACCACATCGGTTACAGTTTGTATGGTTTCTTGACTCTATGATGCTAACATAATTACAAACTCTCTTTCATGATTGAGTCTTGTGTTTTTATTTACTATATTGGTTACAGGTCGTATGGTTTCTTGACTTCATGTTGCTAACATAATAAAAAACTATCTTTCCTTATCAAGTCTTGTGTTTTGATTTACTATTGTTATATATGAGCATTTTATTATTTGGAATACTAATGTGTTTGATTTCAATTATTATAGTTGAAAGTTATTTATTTGTAACTACCTACCTTGCATCTTTCTTCCTCTTGGTGTGTAGGTTGTTAGAGAAAGCTTTGGAGTGGAACATTGGAGCTAGGAATTGTGCGAGGGATCTACTTCGAGTGTTAGGATCTTGGTCGTACTCTTTCTTCTCATTACAAGTTATTTATTTAGTTACAAATTCTTAATTGTTTCTTGCGGATAGAGTTAGTTCTTTGGGGTAATTGCTATGTTTTGGCTTCTAGCCTAGCCATAAGAATTTATTCTCTGCAAATACTAAGAAAAAAATTAAAATGAAGGTCCAAAAACAAAGGGATTTAAATAATTTCAAACATTTAAACTCATGAAGATGAAATGGAAACACATAATCGAGATATCATGCTTTAATAAAAGTCTGAAATCACAAAAGTTATGAGCTCCACAAATACATCTTTCTGAAAATATTTAAAAGCATATTACAATTTGGTTGTCCAAGTTCAAATAAAATGTGTGCAAAAAAAGTGCAACATAGTATATGTGATACTTAAATGATAAAATGAAGTGTGTTTGTCCTATTGAACTGGGATTTGGATCCCCTGGACCATATATAGTAGCAGAGGTAACCTGGAAGAAGAGAGGAAACAATCATGGATTGGTTTTATAGGTAAACAATAAACACATAAAGATGGATTATCATAGATTGAGATGAAAAAGGGAAATGCTTCAAAAAATGTACTCACAAAAATGAAAATAGAAATTGATGGATGGGTTCCTCTCCTCCCTTGGAAAATATTCATAATTAAATATAGCTGGAATTTGACCCTTGTTGGTGCAACTACTTCTTGGTAGTTATGGAGGATTAGTTATTTCATTTAATAAATTCTTGGGCCAATTTTCGATATACTCTTTTAACGATGGAACCGTTATGTCCTTCTTTATCCAAAGAAAAATTATCTCATCCTCTATTGCCTTGCACTCAAATCGTAATTATTGTATTGATATCAAGTTATATTCATTATCATTAACAAAGTTAACCAACCATCGTTTAATTTCCTCTTCTTGGAAGTTAGTGAGATTGTCAAACTCACTACCCTGTGAAATTTTGAGTATGTTTAACTCAAATTCCAKTTGTTCCTTGGTTAACAATGTGGATTCTCTAATCAATGGTGGGCCATCAAGTTCCTTAACTATATCAAGTGACTTTAGAAACAAGTCACTTCTTTTTCCCTCAATCCTTTTACAAGTCACAATGAATTCTCACAACATTTATATCCTTGGCAAGCCATCTAGATTTTATTTGTTTCATTCTATTTTTTGAAGGTAAATCTTTTTGCTTCCTTGTGAAATCATTCATGTCTGACACTCATGCTACAAAAGTACTCAAAGCATTTTTATAAAAATACTCGTCATTTTCCAAATCTTGTTGTAGGCAATATGTAAAAGAAGAAATACTTTGCAATAAATTCCTTAAATTGTTTCCTACTTCTCATGCCTCCAAAATTGTGTTGAGACACTTGTTTATATTCTCTCATAATGTAGGATGTGGAATATTGTCCCACAAGTTTTTAGAAAATATAATAAAAATCTTGGTAGTGCTCAGATAATAGGCATATGTCAATACAAGTTGTGTCAGCCGACATTGCAAAAGATGGTGCCAGGAAGTCCCTCAACAAATTCACTCTGCCAACTTGTGCATCCAGAAAAGAGTTGGCATCTCAAATCTTGAGAACTTTGTTTGGAGTGGGGAGTTGCAACATTTTTCTAAATACACATGGGGTCAAAAAAATGGGATTCCTTCCTTCAACAACAATTTGAATCATCATGTGTTTCGATTCAAATCTACTTGTGCACCAAGAAACTAACTCTCTGAAATTAAAAGATTCAAGCATGTAACCAACCTTGTCTAGACCAGTTGTCCAAATCTTATTAGTGATTTTTTGCTTAGGAGTGAGGTTGTAATACCACTGATAAGTTGTCGACCAATGAAATTTTTTGTTTTAGTGAGCAATGGAATTGACAGTATCTCTGCATAAAGGTTCCTTCTTTTTTCTAGTTGCCAATATTTCCCACTCTTTTCAATATAATTTGACATATGTGAATGTTATTAATATGAATTATGGAGTTTAATTGATAAGAGCCTAAGATCATTAATATTTCTTAATGATACATCATTTCAATATGTGCACTTTCCTTCAGAATGCATGGGAACTATTAATAGTAATTATCCTTCATAAGCAAATAATATTTGTAAAACACAACAATTAAGCTTCATTTACTTCTGAAAACCATCTTTTCCTTGTGAATCGGGACATCATAAATTCACCATAAATTACCTCAAGAACAAAAAATCGTGAAAGGTTTCCTAGAGGGAATTACACTAAGTATGGGACATTTAGTGTGGTAGGAAGGCGAACATACAAGTCTTGTGGAGGACTGAGTCATGTGGAGAAATGAGTCATGCAGAGGACTCTATGTGGAGAGAAAATCATGTAGAGAAATGGGTTTGTGTCAAGTTCTTCGCATGAGACATAATTTAATAATTTAATAAGTATAGGTTATGCGATAGAGAAGGGGGGAAAAGTAATGTGGGAAAACATTATGTAGAGAAATGAGTCATGTGGAGGGAAGGCGTTACAGAGGAAAGGTAGTGTATTGAGTTTTCCGTATGAGACAGAATTCAAAAATAAACTAATTGTTGTCTCATGTCGGACAATAAAGTGAATAGATATGTGGAATGTGGAGAAATAGGCTTGATGTGGAGCATGAAGAATGAACTTAATGCAAGGTTTCTCCGCATAGAGAAAGTCATAAAAATGACCAAGTGTTGGAAGTGTATGATTATCCCATGAAGTAATGTTGAAATGTGGAACTTGTATAGGATGCGGAAGATTATGGATTGGGATGAAATGAGAGCTCTTCGACATAGTATAACTTAACATAAAATACAAGGTTGAGACATGAAAATGGATCAACCCCTACATAATAATTTTATCCAATAAAATATTTGAAGAAATATCATATGCTCATTATATGACCAATCGATAATAATATAATGTGATTTTGAATGGAATTATGTGATGTCTACAATAGTATATATAATATTGAGAGATACCAGGTTCTAGTTCAATGGTGGAAACCCAATGGAGGATACATAGGTTGAGATAAAAAAAAAACTGAAGAGTGAACAATTGGAAGAGATAAAGATGGCATCATTGATGCGGATAGCATCATATGGGCACATAAACTATGAGAAAATGCAAAGGTATATAAAGTAAAGATAAATGAAAAGGGACATATGGCAGTTAAGATACATCAACAACAAGTGGAAAATATATGTGTTGATAAATGAGAATTTCTTACTAGTGTTTGAAGAAATATAATGAGATTTTTTCTTGTGACCTGAGAAGTGGTTTTTTAAGAGAAATTTATTGATATTATATGATGAACATGCCTTAGAATAATATTCTACTAGGAACATGTTTTTTAATATGGTATAAATATCAATAAAAAATGACATATTAAAATGGATTCATTCAACTTGTTTGGGTTATTCCTATCTAAGAAAAATACACTATGTTAGAGTAAATTTGGAAATGATAATCACACTATTGGAAACTAATAACAACGCCATTGGAAACTGATAATCACACTTTTGGAACATGATTTAAGTCTAGATTCTCACTAGGGAGTCTAATTTTAATGAAATAAGGGTTTATATTAAGATAGTATATTAACATGCCCCCCGGGGGGCAGCTCAATTGGCAAGTGTCATGAAAATGAAGTTCCATGAGGTTTCAAGTTCAACTCCCCCCGACTTACCTTGTGTGCCGCGTAAGGGGCATCGTGGGCACACCTGGAGGTTATAGTGGTAGCGGTTGGATAACACGGCCACATGTAACGCGAGCACGTGCCCAACTAGTTGTTGATTCCTCCAGACACGCACACAGAAAAAAAAAAAAAGAGTATATTAACATTACTTTACTCGCTGCTATTGTTTACATATATTATAATAAATGATGTTATATTGATAAAATTATGAAGTGGCCTATAATTGAGGACCTCTCAATTAACTAGTAGAATGTGTACTATTTATTTTTTTGTCCATTTATTCCTATCCATAAGATAAGATAAGATCAATTAAGTGTATCAATGTCTAACAAATGATCACAAAAGTAGGTCAATGACACTAAAATATTACATTAGAGAAAAAAGTACAATGTAGCAATGTGAATATAGCTCTTAAATCGATGCCAAAATCATATCAAAATAAGTACCTGAAAGTTAAAAGATTAAGAAACTCGTGAATTAATAAAGTACAATATTATTTTATATTGGTTATGATGAAGTTAAACAATTAATGACAAATTAGTCTCAAACAAATTTTAAACGACGATTAATGTTTTTCAAATCTTGTGTAGTTGTGATGAGTTAACATTGTGTTAGTGTCACTTAAGGGACACAAACCCCACATTTGTGTCAATTGTTTCAATGTAATGCTAATTTTATATTATGCATGTGTCTTGTTGGCATCGATTTCAATTCTTTTAGAAGGAAATATTTGATATAATAATAATTGTATTTATAATAATAATAATAACAATAATTTGATTCAATGTTACATGTTATCTAGATGAAAAATTATAATGTTTATAATAATAATAATAATAAATTATAGTTATGAAATAATAATAATAAAATTTGAAACAAATGTAGAGATGGATGTTCACCTGGAAGATGGTAACAATATATTCATATTGTCAAAACTTTTCAACAAATATAAACAATGGAAAAATGCCTCATGATGGACTCTAACTTTGTATGAAAAATAGAGTAACTAAATACTTAATTTAGGTCATTAATCTAAAATGAATTTTAAAAGAATATACACAAATTCATAGTAAGATGTGTAGATCGGAATTGGGAAAAAACATTTATATAACCTTAATATGGAGAAAATATTAAGTAAATATTTAGGTTGCTAGTCTTAGAGGAGCTTTAAAAAAATATAAGGAAATTCAGAGAAGCATATGAAGATGGGTAAAGAGTAAAATGATTTAGTGACAATCACAAGCCAACATTATGCAATAGAGCCAGAGACAGACTGAATAAAATCATTTTCATAGAAATATATGCTTATGAGACATAAGAAAATGCACTACACATAGTTATTGTGCAAGATAGCCATATGATATGTAGCCAAAATACATTGGGAGAAATTCCAAAGTAGGAGATGCATATATAACATGGATAAATTGCATTAGAATCAACTCTAGAGAAATACAGGTGCATTTAAAATGTTTCTAGTGCAATATTTGCAATGGGTTATAAACATAATGTACATAAAACATATGAAATCAAGTAATGCATAAATATCAATACAATGAGTTGATTAAGTTAATTGTAGAGCAGGAGAAGCATATGGATGATGGATAAATTGCATTAGAAATTGTTCCAGAGAAATATAAATGGTTTTAAAATGTTTCTAGCGCAAGATTTGTAGTGGTTTGTAAATTGAATGTACATAAAACTAATGCATAGTAAGTAATAAATGAAATGAATGCAATGAGTTGATTGAGATGATTTCAAATTAGCATAAGCTATATATCATTGTTAGAATGCACAAATGTATATAAGCGTGAATTGTTGTTATTCATTCATATGATACACATATAAGTACAATGATGTGACCTTCATATTCATATTCCAAGAGGTCTCGTGGACTTCTAATGACGGTTTATATCATATTCCTTGAACCGAGTAACCCTAACGGATTAAATTTCCAACATTCTCCCCCTTAATCCGAAGAGATGTATGTGAGTCCAAGAAGAGAGATGAAATATGGAAGTGTGCAACTGAAATCTCAAAGTGGAGATATGCCAATGGGTGAATGTGCTCTCTGAATTTGGTGAATCTGGTGGTTTTGGGATGACGACAAACCAAATGGCTAGTAGAAGTTGATGTCTTCTACTAAATGGTGGTGGTGATTTAAGGTAGACCAAAAACCCTAGAACTTGGCTCTAAGGATCATTGGTTCCCAGAATATTTCCTAAGTTAGCTATAAACTGGAAGATGATGCCTTCTGCTAATTGGAAGTTCTCATGGATGTTGGTTTAAAGATGAACATAAATTATTCTCTAGAATAAGTTGAAAGTATTCTACTAAGTGGAGGTTTAAGAAAAATCACAAGCCGTTGTTTAGAAGAAGTTGTACGTCTTATACTAAGTGATGGTTTAATGAAAACCACAAACCAATCTAGTGGTTTTGGGTGACCACAAACCAAGTCACACTCGCTTGTCACGCTCGCTTGTCACACTCGCTTGTTACTAATCAATTGATAATACATCGAAACTTGAAGCCTAGTTGTCAATCACTGATGTTGTTCCCCCATGTCAAGTACAAGGTGAGGAGATGAAAATCCTTTCACTGCAAGATGTGTCAATACTTGTGAATGAATTCCCTGATTTGACTGAGATATATTTTTTACTATTGATGACCATTGTTAAGAAGTGATCCACCCATAATGGTTCTTTACTCTTGCAGATTTCTTTTGTTTGGGACATATGTTTGAAATATGATTGTGCTTTCCACAATGCTCACAAGGATGAAGATCAAAACACTGATCTTCCATGTGGTCAGATCGCTGACAATTTTGGCATTTATGAATCTTCTCTTGAAATGGAGTAGGTGAATATGAACTTTCTTGAAGTAATCCAACACTTTGGAACTGTATCGGTTTGGTATAATCTAGAATATGAAAGGTGACTTCATTTTCATATCCAATACCATTTATGTGCTTATTGTTCCTGATTTATTCCCAAGGTTTGATGACTGACTTGGAAAGAGAAAGTTGAACTTCATCTATACTTAGATATGAAGTTGGCCCACTAAGTTGCTTATGTACTGGTTGTTGATCATGGATAATTCTCAAATTCAAAAAGAGAATTGTTTTGAACAAAGACCAGTTTAGAATGATGATTCTTTTGTTGTATTTCTTCTTGTTGGAGTTGTGATTCAAGCTAGAGAAATTCAATTTTGTTCCATGAATCTTGTAAATAGGTTAGAACATCAGTGAGAGTTGTTATGTCAGTTGTGACTGTATTGTCCAAAGAAGAGAGTATTAGAGTGTTCAATAAATCTAATAGGTCATCAATTCAATCCATTTAGACACTAACTTAGACCTCAAGGGTTTCTTGCAACCCCACCCTTTAACAATCAGAATCTACAATTCAAATTAAGCAAATGAAGGGTGTTGGCTTCTACCAAAAATGCACATGTTTACAATGTAATTAAACTTGTAAAAAGATTGATTTAAAGTTATAATCATTCTTGAAAATGCAAGTCTTCAAGCTTGGGCATGAGCTAGAAATGAATGTCAAAGAGAGAGTCGAAAAAATTATTTCAAGTTTAAGGGATAGTTGAAAATGCATATTCAATAAAGCTACAATCAACTTTCTTAAGCTCAAAATAGAGAGTTTAAATGCAATTTATAGCAAGCTAAATTCTTTAAAATATTTATCTTATGGGGAAGCCATGAAAAAAGATTGAAATAATAACTTCTTAACTATAAAAGGATGAAAAAAAACTGGCAGAGCTCAAGCATGTATGCTAAGTAATATGCAAATCCATAAATAATCCTCAAGACATCCAATAAACCGAGCACAATTATTCCAATGAGCAAAGAATGGAATGCATGGATGGTGTAGATCATTGGAATGAGAACGACCTCGAAGTTGCACGACATTTCTTGYGGATAATCGAMGAATCATTGTGGATGGATTGCTAAGAGCAATATCACTATTCAATAAGTTAATTGAAAAAATAAAATATATGAATTTGGGTAATCACTAGGGCATTCCATTTGCAACCGCTATTTTAAAAAACAAAAKCTTCTATCATGAGAAAAAATCACTTTTCACTTGCAACAGTCATTTTTCATTCTTGGGATAATTTTATCAACAATGTTTTCTCCTTAAACACTRTTTTTTTTAATCAATATTGAGAGGGGTTTGACACATCTTTGAAATACATTTCCAACGTTGTGTTATATGCTTAATTTGGCTCTATATAGTGTCCATAATATGCATTTTAATGGTTTCACACCCCTTGATTGTACAAAATCTTGTTCTTACGAGATGAATATCTTTAATATAGAGATGAATATTGGAAATGCAAAAATACCCTTTGGTGCATATTTGAATCTAATTTCCAACACATCTGAAATTATTCAAAACATATAAATACTGAAGGAGAAATCTAAATTTTACCAGCAAGCACTCCAAATTCAGAAAAATTCCCCTTCAATGATGTCTTATCCTTGGATTGTGTGCATTTCCAATATTGTTTCTTTCTTCTTCATTGCATCTCTTCTTCATTGGCTCATCAATGGCCTCCCATGGAATTACCAAACCTTTAAGACTAAACGAATTCTGATACCATTGTTGGAACACAGGAAATGGATAAGCGTGAGATGTTATTATTCATTCATATGATACACATATAAGTACAATGATGTGAACTTTGGATTCATATACCAAGAGGTCTATCAGACTTCTAATGACGACTCATATAATATTCCTTAAACCGAGTAACCCTAACGGATTACATTTCCAACAATCATGGATAAATGTCATTATAAATGGTTCCAAAGAAATATAAACACATTTAAAATGTTTCAAGTGCAAGATTTGCAGTGGATTATAAATTAAATTTATGTAAAATAGATGTAGAGTAAGTAATGTATAAAAAATAGTGAAAAGAGTTGATTTCAAAATAGGAGATTCTTATATATCATGGATAAATTGAATTAGAAATAATTCCATTGAAATATAAATGGATAAAATGAAAAATTTATTGTAAAGAAAAGTAAGAGGAAATCCGAATGTGCCCAAGCATCTCTCTCAGAGGCTAGGGTTTACCCAAGCCACTCCATTATGTTGTTGCACTGGAAGGAACCGTGAAGCCAATTCATGTTGTAAACCACCATTGTTCTAAGTGTGATGGAGCCATCAAGCTAGCTCATAAAGGATGTTGGTTTGCATTGGAGTCTCCCTCTTGGTTTCTATTAAGAACCAAATATCAATATAGCAAAAAAAAACCTCAGAATAAGTACTCAACACCTTGAAAAAGAGATAAATTCAGATAATAAGCCTCTTCGAGGGGGAAACCTCCTTGTACACCACATAAATGTCCAAATACATGATGATTCCAAATGAAAATGTCTCCTTGGTATATATAGGAGACTAGGAGGTACAATTACAACTAATGGACCCAAGCCGACATAAATAAAATAACATTACTAATGTAATATGCACCAATTAAGGGGTAATCTTCCACTATTTAGGGCTTAACATGCCCCTTCCCTTGAGAGAAGTGTTGTCCACAACGCTTGAGTAACTTTGGATGCTTCTGTATAAAATACTCATCTTCCCAAGTGGAATCTTCAGCTAGTAGTTTCCTCCATTTAATGAGATACTCTGAAATGGATTTATTCCTCAGCTGGCGAATTCTTGTGTCAGGATCCAATATGATTTTTCCTTCCTCGTCAAGTTCTGGAAATATAGTTTGAACTAGGATCTTGTCACCTATAACCTTCTTTAAGCATGAAACATGGAAAAATTGGTGTACTCATGAAGATGCAGGCAACTCCAATTTGTATGCCATAGTACCAATATTTTGAAACACCTTATAAGGGCCATAGTACCTTGGTGATAATTTATTATCCTTCTTGGCTTGCTTGAGGGACATTTGTTTGTATGGTTGTAGTCTTGAAAAAACCCAATCCCCTACTTCAAAAATTCTTTCACTACGATGTTGATATGCTTGTTGTTTCATGCGATTATGTGCCATGGTCAGGTTGTCCTTTAAGATTTGGAGAACTTTTTGTTGATGCTCGATGTGATATTCCATTACTTGAAACTTATATTTTTCTTTTAGAGAAGAAGTGATGGAAGGAGAGTGGTATCCATAGAGTGCCATAAATGGTGTCATTTTTGTTGCAGTATGAAAGGAAGTGTTATACCACCATTCTGCCAAGGGTAACCATTTGAACCATTGTGTTTGTTTATCAGAGACAAAGCAACGAAGATAGCCTTCCAGACATTTGCTCACTATCTCGGTTTGTCCATAAGATTGAGGATGATTGGATGAGCTATGAGCCAATTGAGTACCCAAACAAGAAAATAATTCTGTCCAAAAATGTCCAATGAAGATGGGATCTCTATCACTTATAATAATATTTGGGCTTCCATGTAGATTTTTAACTGTCTCCATGAATGCGGTGGCAACTGTACTAGCTTTGAAGGGATGAGAGAGTGCACAAAAGTGTGTGTACTTGGTCAGTCTATCAACAATCACCATGATGACACTCTTTCCTTCAGACTTCAGCAACCCTGTGATGAAATCCATGGAAACCTCCTCCCAACGCTGACTTGTGATGGCTAATGGTTGTAAAAGACCTGGGGTCTTAATTGTTTCCACCTTATTTTGTTGGCAAACCAAACATTCTGCCACAAACCTTTGAACATCATTTTTAAGGCCATCCCAAAAAATTCCTTCTTGACCCTATGGTAGGTTTTCAAAAATCATGAGTGCCCTCCTACTAGAGAGGTGTGCGATTCCAATAGTACCTTTTGTTTGAGTTGGGATTTCTTACATAAATATAAGCGATCTTTGTACCACAGTGAATCATTTTTCCATGTAAATGTATATGATGCACTGGAATCCTATTGCAACCTTTGAATGAGAGTCCACACGTTTTCGTCATTCTTCCATTCATCCCTTGCTTCTATTATCCAATCAGGTTGGATGATCGATACAGAACAAAGAAAGGCCTCAACATCTTCATCATTTCTTGAGAGTGCATCTGCCACAAAATTTTGCTTCCCTATTTAATAGATGATTTCAAAACCATAACCCAATATCTTGGTCATCCAATTTTTTTGTTCTTCTGAAGATAGTCTTTGTTCCAAGAAGTATTCAAGACTATCATGATCTGTTTTGACCTTGAAGTGCCTACCTATTAGGTAAGGGCACCATTTCTTCAATGCATGTAGTATTGCCATCATTTCCTTCTCATAAATGGGTTTGTGTAAGTCCTTTCCCTTGAGTGGTCGACTGTCAAAATCCAGGGGACTTCCTTCTTGCATTAGGACAACACCAATTTCATTTCCCGAGGCATCACATTCCACAATAAAGGTTTTTGTGAAGTCTGGAGTGGTCAAGACAGGATCTTTGCACATCACCTCTTTAAGTTGTTCAAAAGCTTTATTTGCCTCTGGAGTCCATGAAAATGAATCCTTCTTATTTAGTGTCATTAAAGGTGTTGCTATTCTTCCATAGTGTCGAACAAACTTTCGGTAGTAACCTATCAAACCCAAAAATCCTCTAAGATTCTTCTATGTTTTGGGAATTGGCCAGTCCATCATGGCCTTAATCTTGTTAGGGTCTACCTTAACACCTTCATGAGATACAATATGACCCAAATACTCTACCTCCTTCACCCCAAAGAAATATTTGGATGGTTTGGCATATAGTTGTTTCTCCTTTAGTATTTGTAGCACCTTGTCAACATGTCACACATGATCCTCCCAAGACTTGCTATAGATTAGTATATCATCAAAAACTAATAACACAAATTTTCGAAGGAAGGGCTTGAAAATGGAATTCATAAACCCTTGGAATGTGGAAGGTGCATTTGTAAGGCCAAAAAGACATGACCAGAAATTCATAATGGCCTTCATGAGTTCGGAATGTTGTTTTTGGGATATATTCTTCCTTCATTCTAATCTAATGATACCCTGAACGAAGATCCAACTTTGTGAAATAGATTGCTCCATTTAGTTCATATAACAATTCATCAATGACGGGAATGGGAAACTTATCTTTAATAGTGATCTTGTTGAGCTCTCTATAATCTGGACACATATGTCATGAGCCATATTTCTTGATTACCATTACCACCGGTGCAGAGTAAGAGCTTTGTCTAGGTCTAATAATGCCAGCCTCTAACATTTCGTCAACCATACGCTCAATTTCACTCTTTTGGGCATAAGGGTATATGTACGGCCTGATGTTAGGAGGAAAATTCCCAAGAATTAGGTGAATATCATGATAATTGATGCAGGAGCATCGTAAGCAGCAAGCAAGCGCGAAGGCGGAAGACAGATGGAAAGCACCAGCACACATTTTTTTTGAAATGTTTTGAAACATTAATGTAATAGTTAAGAGAGTGCGTACTTCCATATTGTAAACAGATCTTGAGCGATCCGCTCTCATCTATAAGGTGTAGAGGCATTTATAGGCAGTTAATGTAAGTAGGTAGATTTAAATTCTAGATTAGACAGTTTTAGGAGCTGGAGGGAAAACCAAATATAGACACCCTCATCTTGTATCATTTGTAACATTAGCAACATTATCAATTGAGCATAGAGCATAGAGGAGAAGAAGCAGAGAGCTGTGTAGAAGAGCCCATGTACAGAAGTTCTGAGATTAATACATGAAGCTTTGATTCAGACTCATGGTGTTCTAATGCTTTCTGTGTATACATGTTGAATGTTATGCTCATGGTTGTTTTACTCTTTCTATTGTACATTTGCTTTTATGCTATGTATGTATGATTTCATGTTGGGTATTTGAAGTCTGAGAGATTAAGGAAATGAGTTTCAATTGTTTCTCTTCTTGAGTAAAAGTCCATGCAAGGAGTGCAGTGGAGCATCTGCAAGGAGTGTGTTGACGGGTTCAGAGTTCACCTCTGAAAGCTCAGGAGGGATACCGTTGTTCTCATCTTCCACAGAAGTGCAAGTCAGGCACAAAAGCCATGCAAGGTGTGCGCAGGCTGGTTGGAAGTTCAGAACTTATCAACCAAAGAGAGAGTTGAAGACTACTGTCGTAGGAAGTTGCGCAGAGTCAAAGGATTCAAATACTTAGACGTATTTGAAGAGTGCCGCAAGGAGTGCATGCAGAAATCTCATAGGAGATTTGAGTTAGTGAAAGGAAGCTCAGGAGAATTAGCGTCTTCAAGGTGTGAAGAGAAGAAGAGGGGTTTTGGTCATCATGCAGAGGCCAAGTCATAGTGAGGAGGATTACTGAGGTGACTCAGAGCAGAAGTTCTTTGAGGAAGAGGTTGGATGGCTGAAATTCTTTGAGGAGGAATCCCGAAACGGCGGGGATTGTTGGATCTGCAGAAGCTGCGAGAGGGATAACGGTTAGTACAGAGCCATCCTTTTGGATAGCCTAAATTAATGTCAACCGTGGATCAAGATTTTCGGGTCCGTCAGATGTTTGGGTCTTGACACATCAAGTACCCGAAGTCCAAAAGGATTCTTGTCGAGTTTTGTGGAAAACAGCAAGGAGAAGTACCATTTCAGTATTTCGGAACTTCAGAGATCGGAAGGTGGAGAGGACAGAGAATTCAAGTGTTAGCATATTGATTTTTCAGTATGTGAAATTGCGCTGACCGTTGGATCAAGGGAGAGTTCATAGCCGTTGATCTCCTTGAAAGTGGAACCTTAGAGTTTCGGAATTACGGGATTAGGAGGTTCGAGAATCCCAAGGGTATAGTAAAAGCGCATTTCGGTGGTTGAAACCCCGAAATCGCGAGGAAAAAAGGGAGACCAGGATATATGTATTTCGGCAGATCGAGAATCAAAAGTTCAGGGGTCTAGGGGAAGAGTTGCATGACATCGCAACTCCTGAATTCATGAAAGTCAAAAAGCCGAAATTGACATTAGGAAGACCAAGTGATTGAATATTTCGGGTTTCGGAAGTCGGAGAGGTAAGGTGCTCGACCACAGGATTCGCGAATTCGCGAAGTTCGATATCCTGAAATAAAAGAGGAATCTCTTCAAAAGTGTTGTTGTGGGTAGATTTCTTGAAAGGGAAATAGAAGAGCCAGTTGAGCTCTCGGGCCAAGGAAAAGATCCTGTGCGGATCCCGACATGTGGGTCT
>JASDQU010815751.1:16715-28141 GCA_032191745.1 Picea mariana
TGGGTCCTCCAACCATTCTTCTAGGATAACTCAATCCAAAAAGCGTCTTCTCGTGAGATATTTCACCATAAGGGGACCACTTTGGAGTTCATCTATTTGTTCACCTTATCAATCATGATAAGACAATAATGAGTCATATATACATTTTTCAACAATGCATCATATACCAATGAAACCACATCGATCCATCATGTATCAATGACAACTCATTGATCCATCTTCATCTATGCATTCTCATCAAGGAAAATACATATCACAATACATCAATCATCAATCAATCAATCTTTTGGAATCAACCAATAATTTGAAATCAATCAATGACATCAATCAATCAAACCATTGGCATCAATGACAACATGATCCAAAATTCCTTCCTTAGAACTTCTGCTTTTCTCATGGTGACTATGTTGTTTGTCAGCTTCATGCTTCTGCTTCTGGAACTTCTCTCTGGTAGTTCCCTTACCTCTGATTTAGTTTCCCCCTCAGCTTCGATGGCTTTGTTTCCTGGCCAATTTCTCTTCATATTTCAAGGCTACTTGATAAGCATCCTCGATTGTACTAACCAACATCATGTTGATCTCCTCTTGTATTTCATATCTCATCCCATTGATATATCTAGCTACCTTTTCATCTTCATTCTCTTTCTGTCCAACCCTAATTTTTAGTCTGTAAAATTCTTCAGTGTACTCCTTCATTGATAAGATTTTTTGTCTCAGGTTTTGCAATCTTATGAAAATATTGATTTGATATTCCTTTGGGATAAATTTTGCCTTCAGCTTGGCTACCATCCTATCCTAGTTTTTAATTTTCTGCTTACCATTTCTCTTGCGTTCGACTTGCAGTTCATCCCACCATAGCGTTGCATGACCTTTCAGTCTTGTCACTACATGATTCACCATCTTATATTCTTTGATATCTTCGTAATCAAAGTATTTGTCCATAACACGTACCCAATCTAACAATTCTTCAACCTCTAAATTGCCTTCATACACTGGTACCTCTATCCTTGCTCTGGCTCCTATCTTTGAAACAAATTTTATTAAGCGATCTTTTGCAGCATCCTCTGCTACATTTTCTTCGACTTCTTCTTCTTGACTCTCAGCTTCACTGATATCTCCAGCGTCTGGTGTTATTCTCTACGTTGTTTCCATGGCGTCCAATCTCATTCAGAGTCGCCTCATTTCTTCTTCCATTTATGCATTCTCTCTACACCTTCTGGGTGGTATGATTTCATTGCGTCACCTACAAACAAAAATCAAATTCTCGATACCACAAATGATATCAATTTACCTCCTTTCTCCTTTTGTTCGTTGTCTACAAACAAACTCAATATCATCTCTGATACCACATGATGCATACCCCCCTACTCTTCTGTAGGGTTGCATGACCTCTCGGTCTTGGATCTACGATTCTAGATTGAGTGACTCTTTGAAACCTTAAAGGTTTCCTTCTATGACTAAACACAATCCCTTTCAACTTCTTGTTGTAGGTTTTAATGGCACCCACAACCCTCCCTTTCACTCTCCTGTGAAATCTCAAAGTTTCAGGTGTTAGCTCCTTTTTTCTGATAAGCCCCCTCTTGATGTGACCTCAGTGATGACCACGTGATTTTGGGTGCGGATACAAGTGGTTTGAAGTCAAACTACTTTTGGGCCCACAATCCTCCTCAAGCCTCTATGTGTCCTCCTAACGAAACCACTGTTTGGATTGCGATCCGCCCTCAATATTTTAAACTCTGCACAACTCCTATTCCTACAATTCTACAGGATCGTCAATCTCACGATCTCGATGATAACGTCTGAATCAATAGTTCAGATCTGTGCCTTTCGAATATACGAACTAGGTCTTCCCCTCCTTTAATAAATGACTGCAATATCCTTCACAACTCAGGACTTTGGGGTTTTGAAATCTCAAACCCAACTTTCTTTCGTACTCAAATCTTCCAGGACTCACGATCTGCTAGAATATGTCCTACTTGATCAACAGTTCTGCTCCCAATTCGGATGTTTGACCTTTCAACTCAAATCAATGGTCCTGTGACCCTCTTCTCGATCGATGGTTGAGATCTCCTTCGGGTCTCCAGACTTCTGAGATCTCAAATCTCAAACTTATTTTCCCCAATGGATTTTACCTAGAGTTTGTGATCCACTAACGTGTGTCCTCTTGATCTAACGATCGAGGATTACTTCGGGTATTTACTTGGAGCTCATAGATGTGCGCCATGTATCATCTGAATCCAATGACTATGAACCACTTCGGGACCTTAACTAAATTTCACGGATTCACGCCACATCTCCCTTAGATCTCACGACCCAAATTTTACTTCGGGTCTTCGCACTTCGGCAATCTCAGATCTCAAACTGAAAACTCACTTCAACTTTCCCGGAGCTCATGATCTATTGATAGGTGTCCACTTATATATTGATGACTCTTGGCCCTTCATCTCTTTGGGTTTCGGGTGTTTCAACACTTCGACCTTTGCCTTCCTATGGATCTTCCGACCTGTCGACATGTGTCCTCCTAGATCCAATGGTCCAGATTCGCTCCAACCCTTCTACTCTCTGTGCTTTGGAAATATCAAAGATCAAACTCGCTTCCTCCTGGACTCAGGGTATCTGATGGCTTAAATTTAATTGGGCTATGCAACGCTTGGAGTTTTCCTCAGACAATCTGACGGTTTAGATATGTTCCTGTTGATCGAGCGATTGAGATTTTATTTCGGGTCTTCGGCTCTTTGGGATCCGAAAATCTCAGTTATTAACTCTTGTGAGTTTTCTCTCTCCTCTGTACACGAAGTGATAAGGCTCGTTGATGCAGGAGCATCGCCAGCAACAAGCGAGATTGGGACAAACACCATTTCATTTTTGGCACATGTTGAAAATGTTTGAATTGTTTTGAAAGTTTGGATGCGCAGACATTAATGTGATAGTTAAGAGAGTATGTACTTCCATATTGTAAATAGATCTTGAGCAATCCGCTCTCATCTGTAAGATGTAGAGGTATTTATAGGCAGTTAATGTAAGTAGGTAGATTTAAATTCTAGATGAGACAATTTAGAGCGTTGGAGGGAAAATGACTATAGACACCCTCATCTTGTATCATTTGTAACATAAACATTATCGATTGAGAAGAGAGCATAGAGAAGAGAAGAAGCAGAGAGCTGTGTAGAAGAGCCATGTACAGAAGTTTTGAGATTAATATATGAAGCTTTGATTCATATTCATGGTGTTCTAATGCTTTCTGTGTATACATGATGAATGTTATGCTCATGGTTGTTTTACTCTTTTTGTTGTACATTTGCTTTTATGCTATGTATGTATGATTTCATGTTAAGTATTTGAAGTCTGAGAGAGTAAGGGAATGAGTTTCAATTGTTTCTCTTCTTGAGTCAAAGTTCTTGCAAGGAGTGCAGTGGAGCGTCCGCAAGGAGTGCGTTGACGGGTTCAGAGTTCATCTCTGAAAGCTCAGGAGGGATACCATTGTTCTCATTTCCCGAGGAAGTGCAAGTCAGGAAAAAAAGCCATGCAAGGTGTGTGCAGGCTGGTTGGAAGTTTAGAACTTGTCAACCAAGGAGAGGGTTGAAGACTGTTGTCTCAAGGAGTTGCAGAGAGTCAAAGAACTCAAATACGTAGATGTATTTGAAGAGTGCCACAAGGAGTGCATGCAGGAATCTCATAAGAGATTTGGGTTCGAGAAAGGAAGCTCGGGAGAGTTTGCACCTTCAAGGTGTTGAAGAGCAGAAGAGGAGTCTTTGGTCATCGTGTAGAGGCCAAGTTNTCAAATTTCTTTGAGGAAAAGTTTGGATAGTCGAAATTCTTCAAGGAGAATCCTGAAACAACGAGGATTGTTGGATCTGCGGAAGCTGTGAGAGGGATAACGGTTAGGATAGAGCCATCCTTTGGATAGCCTAGGTTAACTTCAACTATTGATCAAGATTTTTGGGCTGTCAGATCATTTCAGAGTTTTGGACTTCGGAAGTCTGAGTTGCAAGTTTGGGTCTTGACACATCAAGTACCCGAAGTTCGAAAGGATTCTCATCAGTGTAGATCGGAGAAGTGGAAGGTCGGAGTTCAAGATTTTGGAAGTCTCGAGGGAGAGAGATCGGGACACAGCAAGGAAGAAAAACCCGAAATGAAGAGGAGGCAACATGTGGAAGGAGAGGAGACTTCCTGCCGAGTTTGTGAAACAATGAGGTGTCGTACCATTTTAGAATTTAGGGAGTCGAGGAGTAGATTTGCATGACATCGCAACTCTTGAATTCGCGAAAGCTGAAAAGCTGAAATTGACATCAGAAAGGGTCAAGGGTTTGAGTATTTCGGGTTTCAGAGGTCAAAGAGGTAAGGCGCTCAACCAAGGGATTCGCGAAACCATGAAATTCGATATCCCGAAATAAAGAGGGAATTCCCTCAAGGTGTTGTTGTGGGTAGATTTCCCGAAAGGGAAATAGAAGAGCTAGTCAAGCTCTCAGGGGCCGAAAAGAAAAGATCCTGTGTAGATCCCAACTTGCGGGTCTGGGGAGGGGTCTGCATCAAGTTTGGTATCAGAGCATAGGAAAATTTTCTTTGCTTTCTGTAGCAGGGAAAGGAGGAATTTTACAGCCATGTCGTTGATAAGAAGAAACAGACAAACACTCGATCCACCAGAGGAAAGAGAAATTCTAAGAAGAAGGGATAGGAAATTACCCGATCCACCAGAGGCAAGAGATGTGCGTGACTTACGTTCTAGGTTGGATGCTGTGGAAATAGCACAGAGGCATGCAGTCGGTGTTGGAGATCTCAGTGATTTTGAAAGAGAAAATGAAGCCGAACATGAAGGAGAAGAAGTTGCAGCAGAAGATGCAGCAAATGAACGCCTAGTCAGGGTTGTTGCAAGGATAGTTGCCAGGGAAAAAATGGACATTCCAGTATATGAGGGAAACCTGGATGTTGAAGATCTTGTAGACTGGATTAGAGCTCTGGACACGTATTTTGACTATGAAGATGTAGAGGAAGACAAAAAGGTCAAACATGCTATCACAAGACTTAAAGGACATGCATCATTGTGGTGGGATGAACTACAAGCTGACAGACGCTGCAAAGGTAAGCAGAAAATCAAGAGTTGGGATAGAATGGTCGCAAAGATGAAGGCGAAATTCATACCCAAGGATTATCAAATCACTCTGTTTTGGAGGATGAAAAATTTGAGACAGAAGCTGATGTTAGTGAAGGAGTACACTGAAGAGTTCTACAAGCTAAACATCAGGGCAGGTCATCGCGAAGTGATGATGAGAAGGTTGCCAGGTATATGAATGGTATGAGATATGAAAGGATGAGATGAGCATGATGACCATCTGAATGGTGGAAGATGCTTATTAGATGGCTCTAGAGGCTGAAGAGAAGCTGAGCTGAAAGAAGGGTCAAAGAGGACGAGGCAGAAGTCAACCTAGAGGCAAAATAGTTGTCCAAGATAGGAATCATAAGCCTAAGGAAGAGTGGAAGAAACCTCAACCTTAAATTGAGAGAGGTGGAAGCTCACAGAGAGGGAAGTATGCCAAACAGAGAGGACAGTATGTTGATAATAACACTTTTCCTCACGCTAGAGGAAGAGGAACATGCAGAGGTGGAGTAATAAAATGCTTCACATGCAGAAAGAATGGACACAAATCTTATGAATGTCCAGATAATAAGAAATAATGTGGTGAGACTCACATTGCTAAAGCACAAAGGTGGAATGTTGAAGCAGAGGATGCTGAAGGTGGAAGATCACTGGTAATGAGCAAGGTTCTATTAACGCCAGAAAAAGAGGCAGAGAATCTAGTGAAAAGGAACAATCTTTTTCGAACTGCTTGCAAGACCAAAGACAAGGTATGCAAGGTCATCGTGGACAGTGGTAGCACATACAATATTGCTTCTACAGAGATGGTAGAAAAGATGGAGCTAGAGACTATTGAACATCCAAGTCCATACATAGTTTCATGGCTACAAAAATGACATTAGGTAAATGTCACTAAACAATGTTTAGTTGAATTTAAAATAGGAGGATATAACGATAAGATATTGTGTGATGTCATTCCCATGGATGTTTGTCATCTATTGCTGGGTAGACCATGGCAATATGACAGTAATGTGGTTCATGATGGGAGAAAGAACACATACACCCTAGAGAAGAATGGGAGAACTCACATGTTGTTTCTAGTTAGCGTCAGAAGTCACTCCTCGATTGCTTGCAGGAGCAGATCCCAACGCCCATCAGTTTTATGTCACGATAGATTTGTAATGGGTGATTAAATGGGTAGAGACTCGGGGAGATATCACTCTAACTCGGGGACTGGGTCTGGTATGTAAGGAACAAAGGAGGTCTTGATCTAACTTCAGTCAGTGAGTTGATTTAAAGATGATCAGGTTGAAGACTTGGTGAGAGAAGTGAACAAACTACCTCAGGCGACAGACCTTTCAGTAGTTTGTAGAAGAAAAACTCTGAATGCAAGATCCTCTTGGTTCAAGGTTTTGAGAAACTGAAAGGGGGACTTGACTAGATCCTCTAATTCCAAGTCGTTCAACGCTAAGAAAATCACAGAGACCGATTAGAAACAATGCAACTGTTACAGTGATCCAACCTACATCATCCTATAATAGTTACAACTCGACTAGATCCTCCAATTCCGAGCTACTCTAATATAGTGTAAACAAAGACATGAAAGAAACTGACATTCATAAGGCAAGAAGTCTCAAACGTCCACACATAACCAGGAATAACAGTGCTTCATTAAAGCTTTACAACCAGGAGCCTTGCTCAACCATCGATGATTACAAAATACAAAGATTGAGTCTATATACTCAGAAAAATTCGCCTAACAGAGTTGTGCTCAGTCATACAAGGCTTGGTGTCCCTTCAGCCAAATTTGGACGTATATTATTTGTCAGACGCTACCTTAACTGTGCATGGCTCCTGCAAGGGGATTAGATGAGCCATTAAGTGCCAAGTTAGCGTGTGCAGACCTCTCTGGCTAGTTGAGGAATCGGCATGGATTCTTTGGAAAAATTGGTACACAGGACCCTCTCAGGCAGACAGCTTTCCAGACCCTCCATACATTACACTTAATGAATGAGGAGAGGTTTCAACCACCCCTTCTCACCTTCATTTACTCCAAGCGAAAACCAGGATTGAGCTCGAATCAGATGGCACCTGGAGATCGCAATGATCCCTTATGTGGCCAAACTCGACGCCTTTGGCCCTTCTTGCACAACTCCTTTTATTTCCCAAGTGACCACGGGTTGTGACCCTGCGTTTACTCTCAAAGGCGCTTTCAGCGTTCATGAATAGGAAGGAACTAATCCTTGCTTATCATAGCCACGATGAGCGAAACACCGAGATGGCTTAATTGGGCACCACACGTCCCTCTCATATCTGACGGTTCTGAACTCATCCGATGATGCTGTGGGCCCCAGGTCCCAGATGCTCTTGGCACCTCGCGCCTCGGGAATATGACGGAGTTGCTCCTTGTGCTTCGAATTCACGATGGGAGAAAAGGCGAGGAGCCTAATCGCGCACCAGGTGTCCCCTTTGGATGGATGGCTGAGACTGCTCCATGATACTGCGGGCCCAACTTTGGGTGCTTTCAACGCTTCTAGGTTCAGGGTTTCGAGATGTAGAATGACATGGAACTCTCACCCTTCGAACTCCCGAATGCCGAAACGCCGACGTGACTAGATCTCGTGCCACATGTCCTTTGGATGGACGACTGCTATCCTTTCTTGCACACAATATGGGCGCTATCCATTGCACTAATCTCGGCGCAACTCCGCTAACCGCGATTTCCCACCAACCGTCGATCTGCTCTTATGGAAGAATCTATACCGTCGACAATATAGTTTCGCCTGCTTACTTGCTTGGAAGCCTGAAGTGAGATTTTTCTGTGCTGCGCTCGGGCACTTCTTGTGCAACTTGCAGACATGAATACTCTTATGCCCAGGTCAAGAAATGTTACTAACATTAGGCTCCATGGGGGATAGAGTCATCCCTGTGATGCTCTAAGGAATCATTTTGCAGCTCTAGTTCCTTGTTGTTGGGCTAAGGGGTCATTTATTTAAAACTTAAAGGTGGAAATAAAAACAATATTTACAACCGCGAAAGAGCCATGTGCGGCTCAAGAGAAAAATCTTTTTAGGAAATGCCCATTCACAGGGCCATTGAAAACTTCTTGATCCTTCAAGTCCCGTACCCTGTAGGTGTTATTCGAGAATACTTTGGATACTTTGAAAGGCCCGATCAACAGGGCTTCGAATTTTCTGTACTTTCCTTTATCTTGTTTAGGAGCATCCCATTTCAATACCAGGTCTCCTATTCGAAAGTCTTCCTTCTTGGCCTTCTTATCAAAAACCTGCTTGATCCTTTGCTGATGTTCCTGAATTCTACCCATTACCTTCTCCCTGGCCTACTGAACTTCCACTAGCTGATGAATTCTTTTGATCATGTCATCAGGCTCCTTTTGATGATCCTGAAGGAATTTCGCTACAGGAATGGCTAAATGAGAAGGGAAAACAGCCTTATTTCCATAGACTAATTGGAAAGGAGAGATGCCTATAGATCTCTTCGTGGTCACTCGATCGACCCATAGAGAAAATTTCAATCTTGAGTGCCAGGCCTTCTTTTTTTCTTTCAATAATATTTTGATGATCCTTATCAGGCTTTTGTTGGAGGACTCTGCTAAACCGTTGCCCTGGGGATAGTATGGGGTGGAGTGAATTAGTTTGATCCCGAATTGCTCACAGAACTTGGCTAACGGCTCATCCCTGAAAGAGGCTGCATTAACAGTGAAAATCTTACTTGGGCAGTCGAATCTTGTGATGAGGTCTTCCAGGAATCCCATGATTACCTTGTGGGAAACACTCCTGGTGGGGATAGCTTAAATCCACTTGGTAAAGAAATCTATAGTAGTTAGGATCCATCTGTGCTGCCCACTGGAAGCGAGGTGAATTTCTCCAATGAAATCTAGGCCCCATTACTGGAAAGGTCCTGAAACAACCACAAGATTTAACGACAAAGACATGAGCTGTTGTTTTCCTGCAAATATTTGACATTTGATGCAAGCTCTGACCCTTCTGCAGACGTCAGTGAATACAGTGGGCCAGTAGTACCCATCCCTGAGGATTTTGTAGGCTGTGGTTTTCCAGAAATGAGGCCCTCCACATAGGCTGTCATAAAATTCAACTGTGATCCTGTCAGCCTCATGCAGATATACACATTTCAAAAGCAACCCTAGGGGGGTCTTTCCAATAAAGAACTTGATCGATAAGGCAATATCTGACTGCTTTGAGCTTCAGAGCTTTCTCCTTGTTTCTTTGTAGGCCATTTGGAGGCCACAACTCTTGCATAAAGTATATGACATCCTTATACCAGGGACATCGGGCCAATGGGGGATCCCTTTGAGGGTCTATTTCAGACAGCTGACCCTGCTGAATTCCCAAGCATTCATTGATGAAACTTATCCCCAAAGCTTGGCAATTGGCTTCATCCAACAGGTTGGCTAAACCTTGAACTTTGATCAATTTGGTAGGTTTTATTTCCAGGTCAAATTCCAGAATCTTGGCTATCCACTTACTCCTCCTCCCGTCTATGTCAGGCTGAATAAGAATGTCTTTAATAGCGGCTAAGGGGACATAAGCGATGATTTTTTACTGTAGGACATAGATTCTAAATGCCTTGAGAGCCTTTACCAGGGCATAGGCCTGCTTCTCCATAGTGTCATACCTGACTTCGACATCCCTCAATGCTCGACTGAAATAGGCAATAGGCTGCTCTAGCCCAACCTCGTTTGTCTGTAGTAAAACAACAGCCACCGTGTCAGGTGAGGCAAAGGAGAAAATAAGGAAATCCTTTGAGTAATTGGGACTGATAAACACAGGGGCTTCAGTCAAGGCCTTCTTTATTTGCTCAAAGGAATGTCGCGATTCAGAAGTCCACCTCACTTCATTTTCTTTCCTTAACATGGTTGTAATAAGTTTTACCTCCTCGGCAAAGTTAGGCACAAACCTCCTCAAAAAATTAATCTTACCAAGGAAAGATTGGACCTTAGGATTGATAAGGCTTGTATTGCCTCAACTTTGCTAGGATCGATCCTAACTCCTTCCGTTGATACTATATGGCCTAGTAACCTTCCCTCCTGCATGGAAAACAAAGATTTCTTGGGGTTTAATGAAATGCCAAAACTCCTTCATTTTAGGAAAACCTTCCTGAGATGACAACAATGTTCTTTATCATATTTCGAAAATACTGTGATGTCATCCAGATAAACGATCACAAATTTATCCTTTTCCCCAATGAAAGCTATGTCCATGGCAAGTTGAAACATCGCCCCTGCATTCATCAATCCAAAAGGCATTTTGGCATACATGAATGTGCTGCATGGAGTGGTAAATGTCGTCTTTTCCCTGTCCTTAGGCAGAACATAGACTTGATTGTAGCTAGAGAAACCATCAATCATGGACATCCTGGATGCTCCTGTTACCCTTTGCAGTATATGTTCCATCTTTGGTAAGGGGTAGTTATCCTTTTGTGAGCTCCTGTTCAGGTTTCTGAAGTCTACGCAGAGTCTGATTTCTCCATTATTTTTCCTTACTGCTACCAAGTTGGCCACCCACTCTGAATATCTCAGTGGTACGATGATTTGGGCTTGTAGCATCTTCTTCACTTCCGTCTCCATAATAGGCAGCAACATAGGATTGATCTGTCTTAGCTTCTGCCTAAACGGTTTTGCCTCCATTTTCAACGGGATTTTATGCTCAATGACAGAAGTGTTATATGTTTTGAGATCTTCATAGGTTCAGGCAAACACATCAGCAAACTCTCTCAATAGTCCAGCGTATTCATCCCTCTGTTCCGTTGTCAGACTTTTTGACAATTTGACATACTTGGGCTCACTCTCAGTGCCAATGTTGCACTGAATAGTACCAGCGTCATCCTCTGAAATTTCCCCTTTTAATGACACATCATTTCTATCAAAAATCCTTTCCAAAGGAACGAGTCCCCTTGGAATATGGTTGTTGGGGAGCTGCACAATGTTACGCTTTGCTATTTTACTCAGAAACTTACCCTCATCAAGCTCTTCTTCAGAGACAAAGTCTTGGTCGATATGCATCTCTGAAAATTCTTCGACAGTCTCCAAGAATTTCTTGATCTCGAGATCATCCTTGAATACCTTCCAATGTTTGAAGTTGTCAGGTATGGAGGGCCTGTATTTTACTTCCACATCATATCTAAATTTGTGCGGCAAGGGTACTTTGAAATTGCTTGCTGATGTAGCCAAGGAATCTGCCACTGTGTTCTTCTCTCTTGGGACAAAAGAAATGTTGAATGCTAAGAAGAAACTGTCAATTAAGTCCCATACCTCATTTCTATAGCTCCTGAGTCGAGGATGCTTAACCTGATAAGCGTTTTGGATATGTTGG
>JASDQU010815752.1:0-22587 GCA_032191745.1 Picea mariana
TAGGGTTCTCATACCCTCGACTCCTATTTATACTAAAAAGAAGCATCTAGAGGAAGATCCTTCTAGAAGCGGAAGCTTCTATTAGGTCTTCTTACATCCGCCTTATTCTATTTTATTGAAAGGTCTTATTAATATTTACCTTTATTACATCCGAATACATTAATCTACCTATGTGTGGGTTAGGACCTTAACAATCTGCAAAGGTTCTAACTCCATCGATGTCCACAGGGACATGCTCCAATCTTCCAAATGGGCTGAAAGATTGTTGATTAGCCATGTGAAGCCTAATAGGGGAATAGATCAGCTTGGGTTTTCCCATTAGCGCCCACGTTTGCTTCGTCATGACATTGACCTCTGACCCTAAGTCGAGGACCACATAGTCTATATCATACTCTCCTACCTGAGCATTCAAGTGTAATTCTTTATTTGTCCTTCTCTTCTTACCAATTTGGTGTACTTCCCTACTCAGTAAGGGGTCTACTTTCCCTAGCTCATACTATCTGATTAAGTTCTATAATTCTTGTACAACATTTTTATCCTGAATCAACTTAATACAAGTGTAAAAATTTGATGAGATTACTTACTTCTTTTCCCTCTTTTGGCGAAGCTGACTAATCAAATGCACGAGGCATTCCATATTCTCTTATTTCTATTCGTGTCTTTGATGAAGATCCTTGATTTCCTTTGAACTCTTTTCTTGCCTCCTCAAATATCTATCTTTCTTTCTTAGAATCGAACATTGGGGTCTTCTCCGCAGCTTTCCTTACTCCGGGGCCTTCTGCGGTCTTTCCTTGGGCTGCTCTTCCTTCTCCTGTAGCAGTGCCTCCTCGAGTGATAACAACTAATATAGGGTCTGTTCCATGAGGTTTAATATATATTAGTTGTACTTGTGGTTTCTGCTAAGGTCCTCGTCTTTCCTGAAGCTTCGCTAGTAGTACAGGGTAGTCCTCAATGACATGCTCGAAGGAGTTGCAACAACTGCAAGTGGTACAAGGGTTCTAACAGTCCCTTGCTAGATGTCCTGGCTGTGCGCAGTTATAATAGATTATTTTTTTTTGGCCCTAGCCCATACCTCCTTCTCGTCCTCGTCCTCTGAATCCACCGCGAGGATTGAATTTTCCTCTTCCCGGAGAGTTATATTGTGAATTGTTTCCTTCTTGATGTACTTTGCCTTGGATCTTGTATATGTCTCTTGATATTTCATGTATGAGATCGTAAGCTCTACAATATCTGTCATCATGCCCTACTAACTTACAGAATATGCAATACAAGTTCGTGGGTGTCTGAACATACTTATGCATGTAATAGCACTCACCAGGGCAATGTCGAGTTCTGCATACTTCGCACCAGGGTAATGTGACTTGCTTCAAAGGGCTTGGAGCTCCAAAATCCAAATATTCGTGAAACATGGGATAGTTCTCCTTGTCATGGCCTTCTGATTTGCATATGATACACCAAATGTCTTCCCTTTTTTATTTTCCTTTGTCCTTTTTCATGTCCTCAACTTGCAAAGACAAGCAAGTTAGCTGACTCATGATCTGGCTCATACCTGAGCTGGATTCTCCCATGGGGGTTGATTCAAGCTTCATAGAGATCTCCAATGCTTCTGCCTGTGAGACAATATTCTGCTACATCATTGGAACTTTGATATGTGGTAAAAGAACAACGATAAACCATTCTTTGTTCTTCTTGTCCAGGATATTGAAAGTCAGTCGACCTGTCAGGGTCTTGAATCTCTGATCGAACTCCCAAACAAGTTTGGCTACCTTCTTCCTAATATCCTTCAGCTCTATAATACATTGTGACTCTGACTTAGGTTTCTTAAAATCTACAATCAACACATTCTTGATCTCATTTATATGTTTAGGCTGTGCAAGTCCTTGTACAAGCTTCTTGTGCCAACTCAATGCACGATCCCTCAGCATAGTGCTAAATTGGTTTCTTTTAACATCTTCGTCGGTGATTTTTTTAATGTTCCATACGACCTCACACAAGAACCAGTGCTGATCAGGATCTTCAGATCCATCTCCTCTAAAGATAGGGAGCCTCATCTCATCTGCCATGGAGTTTCCTAGATTTCCTATCTGATTAGATGTTGAACTACTAGTAATAGTTCTTTAAGGACTCTGGTGCTTTTGAATAATCTGATTACTTAGCATTTCTAAAACAACAAGAGGATTGATATTACTTACTTCAATGGTCTACATAGTTCCTGATGTTTATGGCTCGTCCTGCCAAAGTTCTTCAACGAATTCTTCCTCTGCCCTAGTGGGTTCTAAGTGCTCTTCGTCTGTCATATCCACCTCTTCTCCACTGTAGAAACCCTCTTCTCTGTATCTTTTCTTAAACAGGTTCTCAAGGTGAATCCCTCTGAATAGTTTTCCACTGTGCGTATGTCCAACTTCTGTGTTGTTGTCACTATCTGAATTCTTGAACATTAGCCTTTTCAGATCCAACTGGTCTACTGTATCTTCAAGATATGGTTTTCATGCAAGAGCATCTTGATTCTTAAATTCATAAAATGCAAAAATTTCCCTTTGGTTCCTTTGAAAAAGTATCTCTCAGCTTGGCTATACGACTCTACTCTGTCACAGAAAGTTCAGTGATATACCCTCCAATGGTACTATCAAACTAGTGATCTAGCACTTTGGATACAACATTAGCAACTCTTTTAACCTTCTGGATCAACGCCGACGTCCAAACCAGAGGGGGTCTAGATCTGATCTCAAACTGGGTATCAACTTAACCTAGCCAACCACTCAAACAACTCTTGATGGATTCCTCCAAAGAAGATCTCATGGATGTCGATGAAAATGTATATTTGTAGCCAATCTTCAGTACTCAGCTTAGGGTTTTTGTTTTGGGCTTCCGCAAAGTCCCTCTCTTGATCCTCTATCCACTTTTGAATCTCTTTCTTCGATGGGAACCACCTTGACATTCCCTCAAGAAGATTCTTGTCCTGGTAAAAGAACCATTTGTTGGCACAGGGGTAGACTCGAGGTTCACTCTAAGAGAACACCAACAAGCCCTAGCTACTGGCCCTTTCGAAAACACCTACAAAGCATATGCAGTCTCACCCAAAGCAGCTATGAGGGGGTTGCAGGATAGATATGTCTACAACCGGGGGAATATCAAGTGGATCTAGTAGAACAACAACACAATATGAACCTATCACTTATCATGCTAGATCTATCCTGCGCAGTTATAGATCCGATGTAACACAACAATGTAAATAACAAGATAACAACAACAAATATAAAAGCATAAATCACACATACACAATGCGAGATATATGTGGTTCACCCTCCCTCTAGGGCTACATCCACAGAACTGTGGTTATGATTTATTAAGGTAAAGCATACAGTTCTTATCTGCGTTCTCAGCTAGAATATCTTCTTTCTTCTCTCTCTTTCTCTCCCCTCTCCTGTGCACCCAGCTGTAGGACTTGATCTTCGCACACAGTTGAAGATCTCACAGTACTAGAAGGCTCTCTCTCTCATCACTTCTCTCTCTCAATACAATAATATCTCCCATAATAAAGCTAGATCAACAACAATATTTTATCAATACTCAATGACCAACCCAACCCAGGTCCTCTTGACCTTTATTTATACATTACAATACCTCACCGATAGCCTTAGGCCAAAACCTATGTGTCTAAAACCMTATGTCAACTTGACCATCTTTTTCCGAGCTTCGCCAGCTTGCCTTCCCTTCCTTCTCGCACGGTGCTCCAAAAACATCCAACAATGGATTTTTCCACTTTCTGAGTTGTCCTCGATCCATTTTCCTTGCTGATCTATCATCCTCGATCTCCTCATCTAACGACTTACTTTTCCTCACTTCGCTCCATCTTTTCTTCTCTTTTTCTCACTTCGACCCATTGATAGTCACTGTGTCTCTAGCGAAGCTCGCTTTTTACCTTTTCTTCCTTGTACTTCACTTCCTTCCATAACCAAGGGCCAACACAAGGCAAGGAATAAAAAGGCACAAAAACACATGGAAAATCATGGAAAGGAAGGACAAGGCATGGTATTTCAAGGTAAGGCAATGCATGGAAAGGCATGGCATGTCAAGGCAAGGCATGTCAAGGAAAGGCATGGCATAGCATGGCATGTCAAGGAAAGGAAAGACAAGTCAAGGAAAGGCATGTCATGTAAAGAAAAGACATGACATTTCAAATCAAACCAATGCATGTCAAGGAAAGAGATGGCATTTCAAGGAAAGGGATGTCAAGGAAAGACATGTCAAGGCAAGGCAAGGCAAGGCATGTCAAGGAAAGACATGTCAAGGCAAGGCAAGTCATGTTAAGGAAAGGAAAGGAATGTTAGGGAAAGGAATGACAAGACAAGGAAAGCAAAGGAATGTTAATGCAAGGCATGGGATGTCAAGGCAAAGAAAGGCAAGGGATTGCATGGAAAGGAAAGGAATTGCAAGGAAATTCATGGTGAGGCACGCCAATGCATGGAAAATCATGGCAAGGCAAGACAAGGCATGACATGTCAAGGCAAGGCATGGAATGCTAAGGAAAGGCAATGCATGGCAGGGCATGGAATGTGAAGGAAAATAATGAAAATTAAAGGCAAGGGAATCCACAGAAAGGCAAGGAATGGCAAGGCAAGTCATAGCAACGCACTACAACGCATGGTAAAGAATGGAAAGGAAAGACAAGGCATGCCATGTCAAGGAAAGGCATGACATATCAAGGTAAGGAAATGCATGGTAAGGAAAAATAAGGCATGACATGTCAAGGTAAGGAATGTCAATTTATGGCAAGGGAATGCATGGAAAGGAAAGGCATTGCAAGGAAAATCATGTTAAGGCACGACAATGCATGGAAAAGAATGACAAGGAAAGACAGGAATGGAATGTCAAGGCAAGGCATGACATGTAAAGGTAAGACATGGATTGCCAAGGCAAGGCATTGCATGTCAAGACAATGCATGGAATGTCAAGGGAAGGCATGGCATGTCAATTTAATGCATGGCATGTTAAGGAAAGAAATGACATGTCAAGTCAAGGAAAGTCAAGACAAGGAAAGAAATATCAAGGCAAGGCATGGGATATCAAGGAAAAACATGGCATGACAAGGAAAGGCATGTCATGTGAATACAAGGCATCACATGTCAAGGAAAGGAAAGGCATCACATGTCAAGACAAGGCATAACATGTCAAGGAAAGTAAAGGTGTGACACACCCATGGTGAGGGTGCCAAAAGTTTTCTCTTATTAAGAGAATCAAAACTCCCATTCATGGTTTATATCCCATTCTTCTCTTTCATAGCTTTCCAACCATGGTCTCCATACTCCGAACCGAGCTCAGAGCTGACAAGTAGCCTCTCCCAAGTTCTTCAGTTTATTCCATCCATCTATACTCGCATATGATTGTGGGATATGACCAGACTAGAAACCAAGAAAATGGGTGCCAAGACAACCATCGCGCGAATCCTATGAAGTGGACAATATTTGAAGTTCATAATCCGACGCCGCTTGTCCTCATATATTTTGACGACCCTAATTGACTTCATGACTTCTACATTCATGAATTATTAACTCATGTGACCCCACTTTTCTTCAAAGTGGCTATCTTCCAAAATGGAAGATCTACTGAAACATGTCCTCAAATGTAAGACAACTCAGATGAACTCCGACTCTGCAGCCTTCAAAATTTCTTTTCCAACATGCCGTGTGTTGGAGCCACCTTTTTTCAACTAGTTTAAATGTAATTTTTAAATCAAAGGTTGGACTTTAAGTTGTCTTTTACTTCATGACCTTACCCACTAAAAATATCAGTAGTCCTGATATACAGAGTGGTGATGGCTATTATACTCTTAAGCCATTACCTTTTTAATCGTTGAGCGAACTTTTTCACTTTTCTATACCTTGGGATATCGCGTTTCGGGAGTTATGAGTCGCAATGTTTACAAGCCTCGATGCACAAAGTTGCAAAAAGATTTTAAAAGGCTTACCTCAGGTTAAGGCCGAGAGTAAGGTTTCTTAAACCCTAGTCAAGTGCTATCTGGGTTTCGCATCTCGGCATTCACTCTCTCCAAAAAACTTATCGTCACAACTCTGATAGGTGAAATCGCGAGACATTCACATAAGTTACCCATGTTAGTGTTAGGGATGAATATGTTTTTAACCATAGTTAAACTCTGTCGGAATTTCACGACTTGGCATACGCTCCTCCCGAGAACTATACCTTCGAAGTCTCGAGTCACGAAGTTGCAATATTAACTAAACATGATTAATCAAACACTTAATCTAGATTACGTTTTCTCTTAACTAAATCACATCATCACGATCTCAGGTTTTAGGGGCTCGAAAGGTTAGAGTGAAAACTCTCGATACGATGAAAGCTGAAAGGTTGATTAAAGTTTAAGAAAGCCTAATTAAAGAAATTAAAGCCAACTTAATCAGTGTTTAATATAAATAATAATTTGCACAATCTACGAGGTAAATTTAAATGTTCCTTGCACCAACCTGTGTCACAAACCGTCGAAATTTATGGCATTAATTGGAAATGAGGTGAAGCAACAAGTAAGGGTATGGTTTTTATTGCTAAATCTATCTCTAAAAAATGATTTGACCATTCTGTTCATAAGGACGTCAAGGTTTTAAATGGTCAAATATACAGATCTCTTTCTTTCATGTCATAAATCTCATTTCTATTTTGTGCAGAGAAACTTTTCTCAGCAAACTAATTTCTATATGTATACACATTTTTATCACAAGAGAGCTAAGTCACAATCCTCTGTCATGGCCCCACGAAAAGTGTCCAAGGAAAGTGCTAATATTTTGAGACAAGGCTCAGATAATGTTTCTGATACTTCACCACGAAGTGTTGATTCTGTCAGAACCTGGTCATACATCTCCGAGGTTTTGCAGTCCGAATTGGTGAACTGTTCAGATGATTCCAATGATAATGAGAAGGATGACTTGGCCACCAAATACAAGATTGTTGTCCAAGCAGAGATGCATAAAGTAGCGGCCAGTGCACGTCTTCTTCCTTACTATGATATGATCCGATGGGTGCTATATCATGTAGATATCTCGACCAAAACCATCATCAGTGAGAAGAAGGTCACTATTGAGACCTTTAGATGAGAACACTTATAGGCGATGTACAAGTTTTCATCGACATCGAACTTCACTTACAATGTCGAATTTTAGGAGGATTTTAAACAGAAGGAATGTGAACAATACGACAAAAGATTATTTGATTTGATCAAGGATTGGGTCTCACACCTCGCGAAGTTCAGGGCAGATAATAACGGAGTTTATTCCATATCTTCCTTCGAACCGCAGTTCAAATACATAACAATGATGACCTATATATTGTATGGGAGGGAGGACACCACACATTTTTTCCTCCTGTGGGTGCCTCTGATGCATACAGTCACGGAAGGTTGTTCCTTCAATAAGGCCAAACTGTTGTCAGATAGTCTAACTAGTCAGATTACAGAATATCGGATGCAGAGGGTGAGTGGGAAGGCCACTTCATTTTTTATGTCCGCATACATCATGGACGTCGTGTGTTTCATGAATCCTTTTCCCTTAATGAGATGGAGCTAGGCTCCATCTAATGTTGAGCCTATCCATGTATACCATTCAAAGCTCTGGGAGGATAAGGCCTCAGATTTCATATACAAAATTTTCAATCGGGTAATGGTACCGATGCACATCACCATCTTTGGTAATCCACCACCCAAGATCTCAGATAACATCGCGGCCAATTTGAGCAGTGTGGTTGACTAGTACCTGGAGGCAGAATTTTCATATTTCAGGGTTTTCGGTGCCTCTGTTCCTCCACATGCTCTACCATTATTTATACTCGATAGGATGGCTTGTCACGAGATCACCAGGAAAACCATGATTGGTGGCATAAGCAAAGAGCTTAAAGGATTTTCGAAGAAGGTATGGCCACCTTTCACCATTCATTTGAATACCTATTCTTTATTATATTTCAGGCATGCAAAGGCCAAGGCAGCAGCCTTGGAATATATTAAATTGGTCCACATCAGATTCAAGAAGCACGACCCACACAGGGTTGTGAGTAATCACATGGCTAGTTGTGGCCTTAAAATATTTGAACATGAGAATTCGCCTCATGATGATATTTTCCGAGGCGCTAGATCTTATGCCAAAGTTTTGGGTTGGATACAAGCCCTGTCGCCTGAAGAGAGGGCCGATGTTTTCAAATTCCAAGAACACCAATGGAGCTGCCTTCCTTCAATATTGCAGGGTGAGAACCCAACGACTACAGAGGCGCAACAAACAGAAGCCGAGGGCTCCAAAGATTCAGCACCCGACCAAGAAGAACACTAGGATAGGAAAGAGCAAACTGGGGGCCCAAAACAGGAAGCCGAGACTTCCAACCCTTTGAGTGAGCCAACCTCGGTTGTTACTCCAGTGAAATCATCTAAGCAAATCGACAATCCCATTGTTTATGTTACCCCCCTGCAGTCCACAAAGGGGGTCTCAGACGTAGGTTGGATTTTTGGCGAAGAGTTAATGCCCATAACAATGGAAGAGCTACCTCTAAATGAATTCTTCTTTGATAAGAAGAGGAAGGCTATTGTGAAACAAGAACTTTACCAAGAGGTAGGTACAGTATCCAAGAAATTTAAAATTTTAACTAATGGGAGAGCTATGAAAAAAGAAGAATTTGCAACTGAAATAGCAGGAACAGTGGGGGCTTTCGCTACAGCCAACCAATATTTAGTCAGGACCCTAAAGTATCAGCTGAAGTAAAAAAATCGTTTGATCAAAACATTAGAGGCTAAACTAGCTACAGCAGAGGCCGCTGCCAAATATCAGGTGAATACAGGTATAGAACAAGCTATAGTAGCTAATCAAAAGGAAATTGATCGGCTCAAAGCCGATCTCGAACAGACACAACTGATGGCTCAGACATGTCAGATACATATAGGCCAACAAGGAGAATTGATAAAGCAACTACAAGCCAAATTAGACCTCATCGAAAGCCAGGTAATTGATATCGGGATATTTCAATCCCAAGCTATAGAAATCAGAAAAAGAGTGTCGACAACTCAGCAAGGTCTACTTGCTAAGGTGGAAACGATTCAAAACAACTGCCAACTCATTGATCGAGTATTGGAAAACCTCACTCTCAGAGAAAATGAAGCTGGGGCGGCTCGGGTTGCTTTCCAGAAGGCTATTATAGCCACGACGAAAAGGGAAGTAGGCAGTAGTTCCAGGTTTTCAATCTCAGAAAAGACCCGAGGTAACATCTTGTTGAAAGAATGGGAGCATAACATATCCGAAGGCAGACAACAAGATAAAGAGGTAATAAAATATTTTGAAGAAACCTTTGGTTCTCTAGATGGGAGTTGATTGGGTCCCGATGGTGAAAGCGGCACTAGGATACTGGGCCAGATCAATACAGCCAAGCATCTGCTCAATATCAAGGAAAATGAAGAAAGAGAGTTGGTTGAAATATCACAAATAACTCAGACAGACATAGTCCAAATAGATAAATGGCTAATTAAACCGAGTGAACAATTATGTTCTATCAGCGCCAAAGACCAACAGGCGGAAGGAAAGTTGCCAAAATTGGTGAAGTATTGTTACACTTTTGAGGCCAATAATCAAGAAGAACCTTCTAAGTTGATATCCCAGCTGGTGGAGAAGTGCGTCATTTGTTCAGAGCATGCGAAGAGGCAGGTTTCTGGTACCAAATAAAGACATAGACAAAGAATTGAAACGTTTAATATCCTTTGTTGTAACCGAAAACCTCTGGAACGATTGAGATTCCAGCATATATAAATTTGTATAAATATACACTTTGAACAAGAAAAATGTGGCTGGACCTTTTTGGTCGATTGTAATAGAGACTATCTGCTTTTGAGAATTAATACAAAGAAATCCAGAGACTCCTGATTTCGTCAAGACTGTGTTATGAGTTTGTTTTATTTGTGATTTCATATTCAATTTCATTTCTCTTATATTTGTCTGATGAATTTTTCATTGCAATTTAGTAAAACATCTACTGTGGTGATAAATTTTTAGTCATCTATATCGTTTACAGTTTTTCCTTTGTATCGGCTATTAGTAGGTACAAGACCTGTGAACATTTTAGATTGTCATATTTTATGGGTCGTCAGATTCCTTCTTATCCTATTTTCTTCTTCTGTTTATAGGGTGAGATTCTCCCTTGATACGAGCCTTTCTTTATAGACAACTTAATGTTTTTCTCATATTTCACACATCATTTATTTAAAATATAACTCACTTATGGAGAAAGGCCTTTGGTTTGCATTTTATCTTTTAATATTGGATTCAAAGTTCTCTGTTATAAGATCAAATTGATACATCATCTAAATCTTAGAACTCTCCATTAATTTTCATGTTCCTCTATGACTGTCCCCTTTGTAAGAAAACTTAATATTGAACCCAGCTTATCGGACCAAACACATATTGCTTTAAAAATTTTCGATACTATACTTAAAAAAACCACCACTCGGGTAGAACTTGAACATTCATGGGCCACAATTGAATGGGATATAAACATCCAGGAACAGTTGGAAGTGCGACAACAACAACTTGGAAATCAACCTTAGCTTCCTTTCCCGAAGGTTGACTACTTTCCCTTTTTTATCATTTACTCACTTTCGGATGCCTAGACGCTGTACTTTATAAGCCTTAAGTATCGACTCTAGAAAAACATGATGTGTCCCTTCCAACGGACAACTGGGATGAMTTMAAGACTCTGGCCTACAAAAATCCTGATGTATTCACACTTCATTCCTCTCAGAGTGACTTATATCTAGAGTACAGGATTTGAGGACACCTGTCCCTTTGGCTTGGACGGCTCAGATCTACTTCGGCTCTTCAGATATTCTGGAGTTTTGTGATTCAAGCTCCTCTTTTCTCTCGGAGTCGGTTAACACTGGGATAACCAAGACCTCAATTTGATGATTCAAGGGCATCTACGTGACCCTAGAGATCTACGACTTGTAACTTTCGTTTAAGGTTCATTTGGGTCCCAGTGTGTGCCACTCCAAGAGGGACACTTAGCAACCCTGTCACTTGACACATGGGCTCCCACATGACCTCGACATTAATAATCATATCCCCATGATCGAATGGTCATGAGGTATCCTGAAGGATCCTTATATCCACGATCCACATCAACTTCGAGACTTTGAGGGTTTCAGTGTTACCAAACCTCTGTCCTCCCAAAGTGGTCAACACCGGGATGACTATATCGTAGATCCGACGACCGAGATAGTTTCCAGGAATCTATAGATATACAAAACATATTTACTTTAGGACTTCAAGGGATTCACATCCTCTGCAACAAATATGCTCAATTCGTTGGACTCGCGAAATCTGAAGGGCTATAAGGGTTAACGTCCGTGTTCCTTCTCCATATTCGATGATCGTGAAGAAATTTGGCTCCTCCCGAACTAATATCATCCATTCATCTTTCAAATGAAAGGATCTCTTCTTTAGGGGATCGAAACTCACTATTCTACCCGATTTCTTTCATATCCTTAAATACTTAAGTATTTTACGATAATTCTCCTGAACTTAATTATTAGAGAAATCCTTTGCACACCTCTTACACTCATCTATCAAATATAGAACATAAGGGGGGGATTCTCGATCTCTGCTTGCTTCACAGAGGCTCCGTGCACACATGCACTACCTCTCCTGAGCTTGACTGACCCCTTCCTTTAGAACGACTGGGAGTATCGACATGCACACGCGAGGCTATGCCCAAAGTCAACAATTCACAATTCATTTATTTTAACTTGAGACACCACATGGCTTAGTCATTTACATGTACAGGACATATAATTTCTTATTTTATTAAATACACAATTAGGAATAATTGAAAGGATACAATATAACCATTAAGAAAACATGTCCATCCTTGCAACATTCATAGAATATCCAACCTTAATTCACAGTTACAACTTAAACACATATGATATAAGAATAATTATCTATTATAGGTGGTGGCCAACTAACTGACTGTGGGTATTCGTCCTTCCACCCAGCCATAGGTTCATAGGCATTCATTCTTAGCACTCTGGCCACCCCCATGCCAAGAAATGATATCATCAAGGAATTTATTCCAATTCTCATCGATCCTTTCTCTTTCGCATCTTCTGCGAGGTTTATAATATACTTCCTCAGCATCAATATCACGACCTTCTTCTCGGGTCCTGTTCTCTACATACTCTCATATATATCCCTCTCTATGATGACCTCGACAAGGTTTATCAGATGTTTTCTCCACATCATCTCGTGGCCTTCTATTTGTTCACTGTTGATCTCCTCTTCCTCGCATTCTCCACTCTTTGCTTCATATCCTCTCGTGTGCCTTGCACGCACATTCCTCCTATCCATTTCCTTCTGTTAGAAATAAACCACGGGTCTGTTTTGAGTCTGCAAGACCCTGAGGTACTTTAGTCTGACCTTCTACAACTAGACCATACTTCCATTCATGGGGGTGGTTGAGGGTTCAACCACTTGTCCTTTTCTTATTAATTGTTCTCTTATCATTCTCACATTATTTCCTCTAGTGATATCATGGATATTACTTTCAAGGCTTCACCCCTACAATCAGTTATTGGAAATTAAACAATGATACATTTACAATGTTCCTATTCCATAACACGGTAATCCTAATTAATGATTAATTACAAGTTGGGGGAAACAAGGGTGTTACAATACCCTCCCCCTTAAAAGGAACATCATCCTCAGTGTTCTTTCTCAGTAATACCTGTCATGCCTTTCTCATTCAACCACTTTAGAAGTCTTGACCTTATTTCTTGGTCAGGTCCTTTTTCAGACTCTAAATCTTCGTCACCTACCTTAAATAATTCTTGGAAAAAAGAAAATTAATCATAGTCTCATGCGAAAACATTTTACTATTGCATAAAATTTCTAGGAAAATTTCATAATCTAGCACAATACTTATCTGCGTAGTTTGTGGATTTGTATCCACATGGATTTCTTGTTATCCAGGCTCACTATTTTTTTTCTTGACATATCGATTGTGTGCATGATCCCAATCAATAGTTTACAAGAAATGTCAGAGTCTCCTCTTCCTTGAGGTCACTCACCCTCCAGGCCCAGGCTTAGGCATCCCCTTCTCTATTATATAGTTCCTTGGGTGATCCATCTTGCCTTGCCAAGGTTTTCTCACACAGGAAGAATCCCAGGGACTTTATCGAGCCTTACAATCGAGGCATCCCTCCGAATTTTAATGTCGAGGTGTCCCTTGGGCTTGTGTTACCTCAACACAACATATTCCAGGCGATCATGGCTTACCACATGGTTCTCATGGCTCAACAGTTTCCTCCTTCATGCTTTTCATATGGATATCCTTCATCCGTCCTTTCTGGAAATATCGTTTCTTCTCACCTGTATCACAGGCATACATAATTCATGAGACATCATCACAATTCTAAATTTCATAATTTTATTGCAATCTGTCACCCATAGATTTTCCAATTTATTCATTTATTTTCAGATCTGTTCTGCATGGAACCAGATTCACAAGCATGGAACTTTGCTCCCCATAGCATTTTATCTCACCAGGCAATCGGTCTTCCTTATGGGATTACAACATTTCCATATCCAAGACTCTTTCCTCCTGCAAATGAACTTTCCTCAGCCACACAAATTGTTAGTTTTCATGTACACTATATTTTCATACAATGCATACTAACAGTCCAAGTCATTTTCATCTATTCAGGGTATATAAAGAAAAAAGGAAATATTATCATTATGTAAGCATTGTGTCAACATACTAAATTTTCCAAGTGCAATTCAAATATTAAATTGCTTTAATAAATGTGCCAAGGTTCATGGCCACATTCATATCTAATGCACCCTTGCATTGATCTTCAAGCTACCACACTTGGTGACAAGCACCCTGCTATGGTGTGTTGGAGTTTAACCAACCTCTTCACCATATGGATTATTCCTCCTCATTCACTCTTACAACAAGACTATGCTTCCTTCTAGAGGCTAATCACGATTCCAAATCAGCGCACATGAAACTAAATGTTTCTCTTTAATGTGCCCAAGCATTCTTCCTTCATTAGTAACCAAGGTTCCCACACTCATGGTCACCCAAATTCGCTTTCCTTTGACATCCATACAATGTAAGAAAGTTTTTTTGAAGGTCCTCCTTCCTCAATGGAAGGTTCATTGTCTTCCTTTCATGCAAACATGCACTTCCTCGAAGCAATTCCATGCAATGTTCTATCTACGAGCACCTTTATTCCCATAGAACCGGTCCTCGCAACCACAGTCTAATGCAAAGTATTAAACTCTATCTTCCTTGACTGGCCCAGAGGAACTCCATTTTCTCTCCATGCGACCGATATTTGTGACCTCAAATCTATTATTTTCATCCTCTATCCTTTCGACTCCCATGTCCAGGCACTATGATCCTGGCTAAACCCCTTGTCTGTAAATCGACGGTGTAGATCTATTTTCCCCTAGAGCCAATGACTATAATGGATTGCAGAACCTCAACTAGATCATGGTTTAATTCTCCTTCTGATCTCCGCAATGAATACGGGCTATCTGATCTATGATCGGATCCCAAACTCAGAACAACACTATATTTAATTTAAATTACAGGTAAAGGTCTTGATGTTAACCCGTGTGCATATGCAATCTCCGCAATGATCGTGGGCCATTAATCTTAGCCCTCGATCGATTTTAACCACACAATTTCCAGATAATAATAATTCCAATACAGAAGTGTTTGAACGAGAATTTAGGTTGATACAGAGGTTCGATGTGCTAAATTCAACCACAAAAACCAATCACAGTACAATTTTTATGCAACATTAACGCATGGGTTCCTTGCAGGTTCACCCATCGATCGTTCACAGATCGACGGTTCACAGCGATTGCGGAATCCCCATATGCTTGCTCTTTATTGGAGAGTTCAATATCTGCAATCTGAAAAGTGATTTCCCGACTCTTTTAATCATGGTCATTGATTCTCCGCCCCGACGAGATCAATGACGTTGGTTGATTATGGGTTGTGAACTAGCATGTCCGTAAATTTCACCTTCGCACTCCACAATGATTCCCAACCATTGATCTCCATTCACAAATCAACGGTTCATAGTGACTGTGGGGCCCAATATGAAAAGTGTTCACCCAAATCTGTCTAATCATGGTCGTCGATCTTCCACCCCAACGAGATCAATGACGTTGGTTGATTGCGGGCCATGAACTAGCATGTCTGTTAATTTCACCTTTGCACTCTGCAATGATCATTGACCATCGATCTAATCGAATGACTGGTGTTTGATCCATTAACTCCAATGGATAGTGAAGTCGATTTGACGACTGCGATCGGTCTTCCCTCTGATGAGCATCACACATTCATCTCCTCTGTCATGTTCTTGAGTATCCTGATTCGATCAGGTTTTTCTTCCCGAATCATAATCTACTTGGCTATCTGAGGCATACAACTGACTTTTCTTAACATGGTTTCAACTAAGCCTATTCAATCAACCATACTCATTTATTCATTCATTAGTCTTCTATTCATTACATGATGCTTTCAAAATTTAATCTAGAATTCTTATATATATATAAAATCTTATAGCTCACTGCTTAGTTTCTCAACAGTTATTAAGGTTGTGACTCTGACCTCCTGATAGATTTTCCACACGGTTCTTCCACATGGAACTCCCTTAGCATGCAGCTTCCTTATTTCACGTCCATCACTATCTGTGATGGCCTCAGCCTTGATTTAGCTTTAGTTGTTTACCAAATATTCCATAAGGAATATAAACATGCATCTTTGTCATGCACCCAAATTATGTATCCATACATATTCTAGTTTTGTTAACTTACATCCATGATGTACTTAACCATATACATAATCAAAAGTCCGTGTGTAGCTGTCATTGGTATATTCATAGTCTACATACATATCTATTCTAAAATTAGTCAACTCATGACTGTTCAAACTCATTCTTATGTGATCCTCAAGGCATAATCATTTGCCTCTTATCCTGACACATACCATCCTTGCTCATTTACTCTTTCATTTATTTATACTAGTCTTTCCCGAGAGACTAGAGCACATCCCTCTTAAGCTATCATTCAAAACAAAAAATTCATGACTCTTCAAAATGGGGTCAACCATGAATCCATGGTATTCACTTAATATTGGCAAGTGCAATTCTTGCCTTACATATCACTCATCAAGGTAGCCATACTGTGCCTTTAGTATACATATATCCTTACATCATGCTTGTGCATCATTTACACATGGACCTATCAGACTTCCATATCCCCGTTCAAGGATATTGTTTCCATCCTTATGACAAGCCTCATAGAGACATGCAACACTGAGCTTATCTCTTAGTTGTGAGCTTGCATTTATTCACAGGACATCCACATGGAAGTTTCAGACATATTCATACTATGTTCCCTTTCTATGCGATAACAACTAGAAAGAAAACACTCTTGCCTCAACCTCCATGGAACATTACCCAACTTATAAATACAATCTCGACAATTATAACCATGCCCAAGGTAACATAATCAACCAATTTAGCTTCCAACTATATCTATATGGCTACCATCCAACACTGGATGTCAATCTGACCCATTAGGCTTCTAGAAGTTCCCCAACACTTCCTTTACCACATTCAGGATCCACATTTAGTCAATCATTTTATCTTAATTTTAACAATTTAATGTCTAATACCATTTGGACTATTCCCTTAGAGCCCAAATGCAATTTTGAATTATGTTACTTACTGAGTATCCTAGTTCATAAATCCAGAGTATCTTTAGGTCAAGATCGGTCTTGACCATTACACCTAGAATTCTTCCTTATGTTCAGCAACAGTCAGGGACAGAGGCCACTCTTGTCCTCCCACAAGAACTCTGGAAGATTAGTTTCCTATCCACCAAGCAAGGGAGGCTGTTGTGATTTCTCAATCAATCACTCTATATTTCTACATCTTTGTTTATTAGCTTGATTGGAAAAACCTTGTCCAGAAATTCCCGTACCTAGAAACCAAATTTGTTTATCAGTCCACTTGAAACCCGAGATTTTCACATGGTCTCCCTTTTCAGGGAATGGTCACCAGACTCATTCCTTTGATCATGAGGGGTTATACACCTATACTAGGTTTAACCCTTCATTAAATAAGTAATCATTACTGCTACAGATCCTTTCCATCCGTTCACATTGTTATTTTAGTTTTCTTCAGCATAATCCCATTCCTGTAGGATTGTCTTTCATTTCCCAAGAAATGATAGGCTCCCTTTGTCACAGACTAGCATGATTCAATATCGTTGGGGTAAAATCCCAACTGTATTTTAAATTTTCATCCTTCTACTCAAGGGACTTATGTAGATGATTTATGTTTGGCGATAATATTATCCACAACCTCATCTTAGACTTGGTAACCGAATCATATGACTATACAACAAAGCATACAATTGCATAGTGAAGTCACATTATTTATTTGTGAACATTAGAAACATATAGTGCCAATTTCCAAAACATATATCAATAGTAAAGGATCTAATTCCTCTCTTCAGTAGAGGTTTTCTATGCCTCTTAGGAATGCGATAAGATAGGGTGTTACCCCTTAGAGTCCTCCAGAAATATTCTCACATGAATCATGCATGAGCCCAAGCATGCCAAGTGTTGTTTCCTTGCTCTGATACAAATTTGTAACACACCCATGGTGGGGCAGCCAAAATTTCACTCTTCTTAGGGAATAAAAAACCCCATTAACAGTTTCTATCCCATTATTATCTTTCATAGCTTTCCATCCACGGTCTCCATGCTCCGAACTAAGCTCAGAGATGACAGGTAGCCTCTCCCAAGTTCTTCGGGTTCTTCCATCCATCTATACTTGCATATGACCATGGGATATGACCAGACGCCAATACAATGGGCACCAAGAAAACCACCGCGTGAATCCTCCAGAGTGGAAAATATCTGAAGTTCATAATCCGACATCGCGTGTCCTCAGATATTTTGACAACCCTGATTGACTTCAGGACTTCGGCATTCGGGAATTCTTAACTCGCATGACCCCACTTTCCTCTGAAGTGGCTATCTTCTGAAATGGAAGATCTACTGACACCTGTCCTCAACTGTCAGATGTCTCAGATGAGCTTCGACTCTCTGACCTTTGAAATTTATTGTCCAACATGCCATGCATCCATTCCAATAGATGACTAGGATGACTTCGGGACTCCGGCCTTTGAAAATCCTTGTGTACTCACACTATTACACATGATTTTCGTCATCTTGGTGATGTATTGACAATAGTGTACTCAAGCTCTCAACAAGAACTTTCTCCTGAGAAAAGTGGCATTTATCTCCTTCCAGAAAACATATTTTCAAAGTGAGTTTGTAGGCTGCTTATAGCATAGGGTGCGAGAATGACCCATTCTCGCAGGCCACCTTCATCTAGGGTGTGAACTTCTCGTACTGTGCTCTATACATAGGATGTGAACTTGTTTTTAAGCTTGGAAAAGAGAAGAAGTCTCGAGGGTTCAAGAAGGGAATCTTCTAGAAAATGGGTTGGTATTCGTATGGTTGTCATTTTACTGGATTCTCTGATTTGGTGGGATCATTCTCATCCATGTAACCATCTCACCCTCTCCTATATATTGAAAGGATTCTCATGGAAAAGGTTAAGAAAGATTAATTGAAGAATTGGTGAAGGAATTGTGTGAAGAACCCTGCTTGAACATAAGCTTGGAGACTCTAGTAGGTCTATCAAGAGGAATTGGATCTTCTTCATGCAAGGACAGAGCAAGTGTGTGTGTTGGAACCGAGAGTCACCGAAAGGAAGCTTGCGACATCAAGGCGATCAGGTTGTATCTTCTACTTTCAATTAATATGATACAATGACATGTCCTTTTCCCATAAAGTCATTCTTACTTTATTGTGTAATTCCTTGATCATACACATAAGTTGACAATTGAATACATTTTTCTATCTTCACTTTGGTTGGTTTGTGTTGTCTTGGTCTTGACCTCATGAGAACACCGGAGCGAAGTGGGAGAAACAAAGACTTAAGGAAGCGATACAAAGGTATGTTACTTGTTCCTCCTTACTAGATAATTCAATGGTCGTAACTTAGGGAAAGAGTCATGTCCTGTCAAGTTTTGTTCTAGATCCAGGTATATCTATGGAGATATGTTAGTGTCCGCACCTACCAATTAGTCTGATAACAAAATTGGCGACTCCAATGGGGATGCAACCCATTTTTTAGTGGTTTTTGGTGTTATTCCTTAGCCATTTTCTCTTGCCTTACCTTTCTTCATTTCTATCAATCTCTGAGTCTTCAGGAAACTCTGACAGACTCCCTGGGTCCAGAAGTCCCTTCAAAATTTTTGTCTTTTTCCAAATTTTTTCCTAGTTTCACGCCTTCTCGCACTGAACTCCTCAGTGGCCTGCGAGAACCCCTTGAGTTCACACTATGTATTTCAGTCCAGTGTGATATTCTCACACTCTTCTTGAGGTCATCCTGCGAGAATGATCCATTCTCACAGTGTACAATACTGATAGCCTGCGAACCCATTTTTAAAATTTTTTCTTTTAAGGTTTTGGTATGCTCAGATGCCCAGATCTGTATAGGTGTCTGAAAAGAACTTCTTGGACCTATGGTTGATTGTTTCTTGACTTCAGATTTTGTGCACGATCAGTATATGGAAATCAAAGGCTCTTCTTGTCCATCTTTTTCTCAACTCTCATCTCTTGACTTTTCTTAGCAAGGATATAATCTCTGATCCTGGAATCGGAGTACTTGTTTGGTTAGGAGCCAGTGATCAGTTTGAAAGTTGTTATTGTTTGTCTTTCTCATTTTCTCATTATTTGGAAAATCATTGTTCTCATGCAATTGAAAATACTAGTCTTGTCTGCTTGTCATTTTTGTCTTCATTGAAAGATTGGTTTGGGTTTTGTTTATTGCTTATTCATTAGTTATCGGTTTTCCTTACTTTCACCACCATGGTGTAGATCTTTTTGAAAAGTAAAAAACATTTTTCTTTTTAAAAGAATTTTCATTTTGAAAATATTGGNTGTTTGGTTAGGAGCCAGTGATCAGTTTGAAAGTTGTTATTGTTTGTCTTTCTCATTTTCTCATTATTTGGAAAATCATTGTTCTCATGCAATTGAAAAGACTAGTCTTGTCTGCTTGTCATTTTTGTCTTCATTGAAAGATTGGTTTGGGTTTTGTTTATTGCTTATTCGTTAGTTATCGGTTTTCCTTACTTTCACCACCATGGTGTAGATCTTTTTGAAAAGTAAAAAACATTTTTCTTTTTAAAAGAATTTTCATTTTGAAAATATTGGAAATCAATTGTTGAAATAGAACAAATAGAGAATTGCCATTGTCACGTGATTCGTTGAAGATTGCATTTTAAAGAAGATTGCATATCGTAGTTCAAGATTGTTTCGAAAAAATTCTCTTTCCCTCCTGTACATATGATTCATCGAACGGAAATTGATATCTTTCATTCCTATCTTTGAACTGTTGGGTCAGAGTCTCACACAACATCGGTTTCACCTCTGTTTCCTTTGAGTAACAATAGCCCTTAATAATATTGCGCAATTTCAAAATTTAACTAGTAACTCTTTTCTAGGACTCTATTACACCAACAATTAGCTAGGCTAGAGCTTTGGAATAGGCAGAGAGATACACTCTCCAAAGCACAAAACACACAATAACATCTCGTGTTAGGGAGTGTCAAATTCCATTTACAACATTTTGTCCAGGGAAGCCCTTCTCACACAAGGGTCAAACCCGAGGTCACATTGATATTGACAAAGTTACTCACCCTACTTCATTGATATCGGTGTAGAGATTGCACGTATTACGGGGGTCACTTGGAGGTATACCCACAATGATGAGTGGAAGCCTCTCGAGTTGATTTCGGGCTAGATACCCTTCCCTTGTGTGTGGATCGGACTGTCGACTATCCCCCCAGGCTTTATTATTGTTGGTGGTAACCTTAGTGGCCTATCTTCTTAGGGTCTTACACAAGGTGACTGTGAAGGGGAAAGTCTTCACGGTACCTGGAATCGACGTTGGCCAAACTCACTCTGGCTCCTTGGAGGGTATACCCACAATTATGTCTGGGATCTTGCACCAGGGTGTAAGTCTGTTAAGCAGGTCGTCAGCGTAACTTTTCCACCCTAGCCCAGCCCCTTCTTGTCTCGTTGTTGTGATGTTGGATTTCATCACCAACTAGTGACTTCGGAATTAGAAGGTCTTGTTTGGTTGGTGTTGTTTCCTAGAATTTTTTACTAGCACGTGTTGTTTGTTTACTCAAGTTGACCACAAGTTTTTCTTTGTAAGTTTGTAACTCATTCACAATAGACCCTCCACGTCGTTCATGTAGAATGCAAGGATTACCCCCAAAAAATCTGGAAGATTCTCAACCCTTGCCTACAAGCTCACCAGAGGATTGTCCTCAACAGAGTGAAGTCCAAGATGTCACCACTCCTCAAGTGGAAAGAGTTGACTCTCTAGAACGGTTCCGGATTACCAATTCTCGAGAGGACTTTTGACTTCGCCCCGATTCTGAGAGACGTATTATGTGAGTGAATTCTTATAGAGACTTCGTTATTTTGTCTTCTAGATCACCGACTGGACCTTTTCTAGGACCTGAGGGCCAAGATCCTTTTTGGTCTACTGGAATTTTTAGATGGGATCTCTTTGGCTCAGGAGCAGGCATTGAAATCACCATCTCACCTGTGTTCCCTGAAACCTCTGACCCAGACGCAGTACCTTTTACTACTGCTTATTATTTTCCTGGTACAGAAGCTCTGCAAGCTGACCACATCTTGACCCTCCCTTTAGAAATGGTCCATTACACAGATACTATGAGTATTCACACCGGGATTATAGTGTCTAGTCAAGCCCCCATTGGCACACCGCTCTCACCCAGTGTCAGCCCGATGCTTCCACCCAGATACCGTGTGTTGAATGCTTCTATTCCCACTCCTACACAAACCCCATCCGAAACTCCTAGTGGTCCCTCTTCTTCTAGGCACTCTCCTCTTGGCTTCATCCCGACACTTCCTCAAACCCCTTTTGGAGGAACTTTTTCATCCTCTATCAATGACACTAATCCTAGCAGCACCATTCCGTCATTCACACCAAATTACTAGATTCCTATTGGTGGACAATTTCACTAAGGAGGTTTGACTCAACCCCCCCTTATAGGGAAAATTCCTATTGGAACACAAATCCCAATTGGAACACAATCCCCAATTGGAACTCAACCCTCAATTGGAGGACAACCCCCACTGACCCCACCCTATGGACAAAACATACCTCCATCCTTGGCCCAGTATTGGAACCATCTGATACAACATAATCCTCAGTCAACTAGGGGGAAATAGCTTCGAGATACATCTATTATACCCCCGAGTATAGGCCAACCATATCCAGGTACGTCCAATCCTATTTGGGGCTCGAATGCTCAAACTCACATCCCTGTTCAAGGATATAATCCCATGAACTACTTTCCTCTACAACAACCACCGAATATGCCTGGGTCTTCGCATTATATTCAAACTGCTTAT
>JASDQU010815752.1:32863-58133 GCA_032191745.1 Picea mariana
CAGGTCGCTTCTCCTGCATTTAGTCAACTTCCTCTTCACGCTACGAAGGACTGCGTCTGCCTAGTTAAAGACCCGAGGCTCAGTACACTCTATGGCGTACTGAAAGTAGATGTGGAGAGCCATGTGTGGAGCAATGCTCCCAGCCATACAAGCAATGGTGAAAAAAATAGTGCGAAGGGTCAAATCCTGCACCCCCCAAATGGTCACTTTTCCTTTGCTCCTTTCCGCCTCTGGAACACAGTACAAATGGAAGTATTCACTCATAGGATGCCCACCACCTCGGCTACCAGTCAAGCTAGCATGGTACCCATGCCGTGACAGTCTTGTCAAGAAATAAACATCCTCGATATCCAAGTACAATGTGTGGACCCCTTAGTGGAATACTTGTTGGTCCACATCCCACATATGAACGAGGTACTCCAACAGCCTGACTTGGGCCCTCATACTCGGGATCCGAAAGAATTTTAGGAGACCATAGTCTTGCAAAGTGGAAATGGTGCCTGGGTTATTCCCGGCAATAGCATCATTTTCTTCATTCTCTCTTTCATGCCATTCCAGAACCATGGTGATAGCCAAATGCCTGCATAAGAGGCATAAGAAGAAGGTCAACAACTCTCTTCAAGACTTGGTACGTTTTTCATTGAGAAAACATTAAAGAATTTTTTCACTTTGCGGTTCTCACAGGTGCACCTTTGGCACAGTGCAAGGTTATCACAGGTTCCTTTGGGGCCACCTGAAAGAATCATGCATTCTCGCAGGTCTCATGTGGCTAGCCTGTGAGAATGCCTGAGCGCAAATTTGAGCCCTAAAACAAGCTCAAAAACTTGAAATTTACCAATGAAAATAAAAAATTGAACCATGAAAAGACAGAAGACAAGGAGCTTACCTCACTACCAGAGATGGTTCGTCGAATGGTTGTTCGTACCTTCTATAATCGAGCACCGAAATTCAAGGGCAAAAGAGGCGTTTTGGGCTAAAAACATGGCAAAGTTACAATGACTATGGTAAAAAGAACTTTTACCCACTTATATTTACTTTTTTACCATTTTTATGGGTTTTTATAATTATTTCATTTATCTAACCTAATGCCTAATAACCCTATGAGTGTGACTTTTTGCAGACATGATGACGTCCATGTCCATATGCAAGGATACATATATTTTTCTGTTTTTCATCGCATTTTTGAATTGTTTTTAATGGTTTTTTCACAAAACCTCGACCTTGGTCTGTGTTCGTTCTCACGCTAGAAAATCCATGAGAACGTGATCGAGCACACTTTTATCACTTTTTCGGGATCAACAAGGTTATATGAAAAAGGAACCCCCTGGAGTCCTCTTTAAGCTCTTTTCAGACTCTCTAAACATGAAAAGATTGCCGAGCAATCTTGCTATTTTCATGCTCATTAAAGTATTTGAAGAAACCATCTATTGGGCAATAATTTATCTCTTTTTCGGTCTCATCAGACTATTTTACAAAAAAGGAACTGAGAGAGTTCTCTTTTAATTGTTTTTCCAGACTCTATAATCATGAAAAACCTTCGAGTTTTCTATCTTTGGACTCGCTAAAAAAACATCAAAAGACCCGTCATGGGATCGAACCACTCCTTCCTAGGGTTTGTTAAACATGCTCCAAAGGACTCGTCTGAAGGATGAGCTTACATCAACAAGCATATGTTATCCTCCTCAAGGTTGCATAAAAATAAAGAGGTACTCACCAGCAATGGTGGGGGAAAATTTGGGAAAGGGATATGTTTTCGTATTCATATTATTGGCAGCAAGTGTCTCTCTTGAAGATGACACCCCCCTATTCATTATCTGAAGCCAGTTTGGGAAATCCATTTGTCTCTCATTCGACTTGCTACAAGGTCATATCTTGCGTCGTCTCTGAGTCAGTATTGCAAAATCATTGGTTGTGTCATTCATATGTTCAAGAGAAGTTCATCCGAAACCTCTATTGAGTCGGACATCTGTAGTTGTCCAGTTCTCTCCGTGTCGGCCTTCCCTGTGTCTAATCCAACTTACATCATACTCTGTTTCACCTTCAAAATCTGTCACTCATTTTGTGTCATTGATGGGGGATACATCAAGGCCCTCCTGTGATGAATTTTGTTCTGTCGACTCCAGCTCATTATCCGGAAACAAGACTTAGAAATTATTTGGTACCTTGGAATTTGCATGCCTCAATGACAGGTTTCCTCTCTTTCAACAGTGGGTTTTCATCATTGACCTCTGATCAGGAGATTTCATCGAATGTTCGACCTCAACTCATTTATTCACATTCGATGGATTGTACTAGTGTACCTTGGGAGTCATTGACATTAGTGATGATTTCCCTCGCACTTGTTAACAGTTTCATCAATGACAGGTAATCAAGTGGTTTCTACCATGTTCGACTTCAACACATGTAATCACATGGTTAGATTTGTACTTTCAGGTGGCAGTATTGAAGACCCTGGGTCTCATTTCTTTGATCCGGGCTATGACGGAATATGTATAATTTGCTGACACATAGATCCACCTTGTGTGTCTCGTGGCTATGTCGTCTTAATTTGAATCTTCTTGCATAGATCCACAGTGTATTCTTGGTGGCTATGTGATATTTTGACGACATGGATCCACGGTGTATGATTGGTGGCCATGACCTATGTTTATGATGTCATATGTCCATGATCTGAGCATGGGAATGCCTACCTCAGAATTAGTATAATATTCTGTGGATGCTTGGTTGTTTGCACGTTTCCGATTAGGTGCGCTCCTGGTTTTCGACACACACACACAGTTTACAAAGTATTTCGGCTGTCTCTAATTCCGGCCTCATACTTTGGGGGGCATTCTGTTACACATGATTTTGGTCATCTTGGTGATGTATTGACAATAGTGTACTCAAGCTCTCAACAAGAACTTTCTCCTGAGAAAAGTGGCATTTATCTCCTTCCAGAAAACATATTTTCAAAGTGAGTTCACAGGCTTCTTATAGCCTAGGGTGCGAGAATGACCCATTCTCACAGGCCACCTTCATCTAGGGTGCGAACTTCTCACACTGTTCTCTATACATAGGGTGCAAACTTGTTTTTAAGCTTGGAAAAGAGAAGAAGCCTCGAGGGTTCTAGAAGGGAATCTTCTAGAAAATGGGTCGGTATTCGTATGGTTGTCATTTTACTGGCTTCCCTGATTTGGTGGGATCATTCTCATCCATGTAACCATCTCACCCTCTCCTATATATTGAAAGGATTCTCATGGAAAATGTTAAGCAAGATTAATTGAAGAATTGGTGAAGGAATTGTGTGAAGAACCCTGCTTGAACAGAAGCTTGGAGACTCTAGTAGGTCTATCAAGAGGAAGTGGATCTTCTTCATGCAAGGATAGAGAAAGTGTGTGTGTTGGAACTGAGAGTCACCGAAAGGAAGCTTGTGACATCAAGGAGATCAGGTTGTATTTTCTACTTTCAATTAATATGATACAACAACATGTCCTTTTCCCATAAAGTCATTCTTACTTTATTGTGTAATTCCTTGATCATACACATAAGTTGATGATTGAATACATTTTTCTATATTCACTTTGGTTGGTTTGTGTTGTCTTGGTCTTGACCTCACGAGAGCACCAGAGCGAAGCGGGAGAAACAAAGACTTAAGGAAGCGATACAAAGGTATGTTACTTGTTTCTCCTTACTAGCTAATTCAATGGTCGTAACTTAGGGAAAGAGTCATGTCCTGTCATGTTTTGTTCTAGATCCAGGTGGATCTAGGGAGATCTGTTAGTGTTCTCACCTACTGATTAGTCCAATAACACACACTTAGGTCCTCCTGGAGTGAGTTCTCTTTGAAGTACAGGATCTGATGAATCTTGTCCCTATGGCTTGGATGACTCAAATATACTTCAGCTCTTTGGCTCTTTAGGAGTTTTGCGATGCAAGCTATTATTTTCTCCCAAAGTTGGTCAGCGCCAGGATGACCATGACCTCAATTTGAGAGTTCGAGGGTATCTCTGTGACCCCAAAGATCTATGGCTCGTAACTTCTGTTCAAGGTTCCCTTGGGTCCCAGTGCATGCCACTCTAAGAGGGACACTTGGAAACCTCATCACTCAACACATGGGCTCCCACATGATCTCGATGTTAATGCTCGCATCCCCATGATTGAATGATCATGAGGGATCCTGAAGGATCCTTAGATCCATGGTCCACATCAACTTCAGGACTTTGGGGGTTTTGGTGTTACCAAACCTCTATCCTCTCAAAGTGGTCAACACTAGGCTGACTATATCGTAGATCTGAAAGTCGAGATAGTTTCAAGGCATATATAGATCTACGACCGATATTTACTTCGAGACTTCAAGGGATTCACCTCCTGTGCAACAAATATGCTCAATTAGTTGGACTTGTGAAGTCTGAAGGGCTCAAAGGGTTAATGTCCATGTTACTTATCCAAATCTGATGATCATGAAGAACTTCATCTCCTCCCGAACTAATCTCATCCATTCATCTTTCAAATGAAAGGATATTTCCTTTAGGGTATTGAAACTCACTATTCTACCTGAGTTCTGTTAGCTCCTTAAATACTTAAGTATTTTTTGCTAATTCTCCTGAACTTAACGCTTAGATAAATCTTTCATGCACCTTTTATGCTCATCTATTAGCTCTATAAATTAAGGGGGGGTTATAGATCTCTACTTGACTTGCAGAGGCTCTATGCACACATGCACTACCTCTCCTGAGCTTGAATGACCCCTTCCTTCAGAATGAATGGGAGTATCGGCATGCACACATGAGGTTAAGCCCAAAGTAAACAATTCATGGTTCATTTATTTTAACTTGAGACACCACAGGGCTCAGTCATTTATGTGTACATGCCAAATAATTTCTTATTTTCTTAAATACACAATTAGGAAGAATTGAAGGGATACAATATAACCATTAAGCAAACATGTCCATCCCTGCAACATTCATATAATATCCAACCTTAATTCACAGTTACCACTTAAACACATAGGATATAAGATTACTTATCTATTACAGGTGGTGGCCAACTAACTGACTATGAGTGTTCGTCCTTCCACCCAACCATAGGCTCAGAGACATTCATTCTTATCACTCTAGCCACCCCCATGCCAATCCATGATATCGCCAGAGAATTTATGCCAATTCTCATCGATCCTTTCTCTTTCACATCTTCTGTGAGGTTTATCATATGCTTCCTCATAATCAATCTCATGACCTTCTTCTCAGGTCCTATTCTCTACATACTCTTAGAGATCTCCCTCTCTTTCATGACCTCGACGAGGTTTATCAGATGTTTTCTCTGCATCAATCTCGTAGCCTTCAATTATTTCTCTGTTTCTCTCCTCTTCCTTGCATTCTCCACACTTCTCTTCATATCCTCTTGTGTGCCTTACACACACATTCCTCCTATATATTTCCTTCTGTCAGAAAGAAATCCTGGGTCCATTCTGGGTCCACAAGACTCTGTGGTACTTCGAGCTGACCTTCTGCATCTAGACCATGCTTCCATTCATGGTGGTGGTTGAGGGTTCAAACATCTGTCCTTTTCTTATTAATTATTTTGTTATCGTTCTCACATTATTTCCTCTAGTGATATCCTAGATAGTACTTTCAAGTATTCACCCCCACAGTCAGTTCTTGGAAATTAAACAATAATACATTTTCAATGCTCCTATGCCACAACATGGTAATCCTAATTAATGATTAATTTCAAGTTGGGGGAAACAAGGGTGTTACACAGGGCATGGCATGTCAAGACAAGGCATGACATGTCAAGGAAAGGCATGGAATGTCAAGGAAAGGCATGAGAAGGAAAGACAAGGGAATGAATGGCAAGGAAAGGCATAGCAAGGCACATCAATGCATGACATGTCAAGGTAAGTCATGGCATGTCAACTCAAATAAGACAAGGAAAAGAAATCCATGGCATGTCAAGGAAAGACATGGAAGGTCAAGGTAAGGAAAGGCATGTCAAGGAAAGGCATGCCAAGGCAAGGCATCACATGTCATGTTAAGGAAAGACATGGCATGTCAAGGCAAGGCATGTTGAGGAAAGGCATGGCATGTCAAGGCAAGGAAAGTTATGGCATGTCAAGGCAAGGAAAGAAATTTCAAGGAAAGGAATGACATGTCAAGGAAAGGCATGGAATGTAAAGTAAAGGAAAGGCATTTCAAGGGAAGGAATGGCATGTCAAGGCAAGAATTTGAGACGCTACTGATAGATAAACCAATCAATATCTATTTCAAACAATTATTTGCATGAAAAAACAAATGAAATGTACACACAACGGATTCATTATTATTATTTGCTCCTTAGGACTCTAAGGATCAAGGATTCCCCAGATCTACATATATGAGCAAGAAAAACTAACAAAATCTCCTAAAAAACCAAAATTTGTGGGGGTGACAATAGTTAGACACTGGAAACCAGAGTCATGATGCCCATTTAGCCACTATAACCAGCAACATGCCACTTGTTGCATGAGTCTAAATAGATGCAGTATTCAAAAGTGGCTAAAACTCATGGGAAAACTAATTGTTAGGGCATACTTCTGTGTGGAAGTGTTCCTAGACCTAATGAAGACCTATTCATTTTTGAAATATAAGAGAAGAATACCTATAGACTAGTTAACTCTCAAAATATATTCAAGGAAAACATAATCATATATAGCACAAAATGGAGAGGGTTTTTACTTAAGCTTATGTAATAGAAATTACAATTGATAGTTAAATTATATAACAAATATTTTTATGATCTTTATTAACATTTATTAGAATTGTTGAATGTTTTACGTCATTGGAATGACATCTTAGTTGTAACTTATTTGAAATTTTATTATCGTATGTGCACTTTGATATGATGTAATATGATTATTGTTTCATTTCATATGTTGTAATATTATATATATATATATATAACAGAGAAATTAATTATTTCATAAAATAAATAATAACTTTTCATTCTAAATGTTTTTTTTGCAGAACAAGGATATTCCAGAAGATCTGAATCATCCTCATCAAATAGATCCAGATGATGTTGGGTCTGATGTTGAGATGGAAGATGATGCTCATGATGATAGAGATATAGATGACATCAAAGTCGATGTTGATGCAAATGATGATGATGATGATGATGATGGTCATGATCACAATGGTGATGATGATGATGAGGCAGTAGCTGGTAGCAACCAATGACATTCATGATCATATATACGTCATCATGGATCATTTTTTATATATTTTTATAATGCATATTTTCATGGTTACTATCATATGTATCATTTTCATGGCCTCCAGTGCAATATTATTGAGTTGTATCATTTTGACATGTATCATTTTGACTTATATCATTTGGACATGACGTATCATATTGACTTGTATCGTTTTGTATTACATAATTTATCATTTTTATTTATATCATTTGTACATGATGTATCATTTTGACTTATTTTGATTGTTGGACATGTATCATTTTCACATGTTATTGATCTACTGACATATTTGACTTTCACTTTTTTTAGTTATATATGATGATAATATTATTAGTATTGACTCATCAATTTTTATATATTGAAAGTGGCTGATGATTTTTGGATGCATATTTATTATGTATGATGGTTTTGATTTACTCCTCATGATGGATGTTGTCAAATTCACTTAAATTATAGATATTTGACTCACTTGATTTAATTATAGATGATGATCATTTTATAATAATTATCTTGTTATTTTATATATACTGGATGTTGTAGATTCTATTTTGATGGATATTTAATAAGTATAATGATGTTGTTAATTTGTATGGATGTCCATTTCCCTAAAAAATCTTTATAAATGTTATCCTATAAAATATTTTAAATGCATTTATATGACTTACTGTATAATCATATAAGTTATTTAAGAGACATGGTATATTTAACTAATTAAATTGAAATAAAACATATTAAATTAATAACTGTAAGAAAAACAAGAACCATTTTTTGAAGAAAAAAAGGAAGCAACAATGGAAGCAAAATTGGAAGCCACACCAGAAGAAAAAATGGAAGCGAAACCAAAACAAAATTGGAAGCAAAGGAGAAATAAAAACTAGAAGCAAAACTAAATGTAAAGCTAGAAACCAAACCAAAATCCAAACTAGATGAAAAATTGGAACCCATCTTAGAAGAAAAATTGGACGTAAAATTGGAAGCCAAACCAGAAGCCAAACTGGAAGCAAAATTGGAAGGCATATCAAAAGAAAAACTGGAAGCAACACCTGGTGCTAATCCTGGTGCTATTTTACGTGCTATTCTTGAGGCTAAAATTGGTGCTAATCCTAGAACTATTTTCGATGCTATTCCTGGTGCTATTTCCGACACTATTCCTGTAGCTAAACTTGGCACTATTCCTGGTGCTATTGAAACAAGAATATTTAGGGTTTTTTGAATTGAATTTTGCACAATATAGGATTTACTGAATGAATTATTCATGTACAAAAATAGTGCAATAATGAAATGAATTCAAGTAGGAGATGAGAGGAAAGAAAAAAATCCTAAACTAGATGAGACTGCAACCAGGCAAAAGTTCGTAGCAATTCTGTGTAAAACAGAGGATTCACAGTGCGATCCTTCATCTTGTAGTGCACAGTTAAGTTTCCAGCGCACAATATTAGACTAGGGTTGAGTGAAAGAGGTTTGCAAATTCCAAAGTCTGAAAAGGAAAATGACTTTGAAAAAGATAAAAAACCCCAGACTTGAGTGAAAGCACAGTCAGTGAGGGTTTTTTCAAGTGAGAAAATAGAGGGTTCGCAATGCCTTCAATGTATACAGTTTGTAGCACTAACAGGAAAATGCAGTGGATAAGGTCATGGCTGCAAATTGATATTATTGGTATAAAGAAAGAAACTTGGGTCTGCAAAGTCTTAATATACAAATATTGTAGGTTTTGAGCAGTGCAAGAAGATTGCAACACAAATGTTATGCAACAGTTTGCAGCGCACAGAAAAATTACAGTGACTAGAGTCCAATATAATAAACCTTAAGACAATGCATTTGATTATAAAACATGGTACTTGGTATATCTGAAGCTTCAACTGTTGTCCCATGAATCAAACTGATAGTTCTTGGGAGGCTTTAATCCACCTTCATCTACTACAAGAAATCCACAATGCCATAATTCAAACCAGTTTGCAACGCACTATATTCAAACTGATAAATCTGCCTCTTGAAATTGACTTGAATAAAATGATGAATACATGGAATTGAAAGAAATAAGATACTCATTTCCATGTTTCCAAATCATAATGGTATGTGATTAGTGCATGAGGTACTTTCTTGATTCACTGTGAACTTTCAGGTGAGTTTGCAGCAGGTCAACTTGACACATGATTTGGCCCTTAAACGGTTAAATAAGACGTAAAAATGCTTTTGTAAACCCTTTTGAGACACACAAATTGATAATGATGAGATTTAAAATCAAAGTTGTGACCAACACTCGCCTCTTTTTCTCTAATGATGATGAACACTATCATAACACCAAGAATATCACATGGACTATGGTAAGATTTATTGACTCATGAAACAATCAAAACATAATTTATTGACATAAGGCATGAATACAAAAACAAAATAAAAAGACCCTATGACTAAAACCTAGAATCTTAAAAATTTGACCCTTATACATCCTATGTGCTAACATGACTAATTTTAGATCTAAATATTGCTTCCTAGTCATCTAACTATCATTGGACAACTTTACATTGGAATTATTGGATGAAAACATATGTAGTGGAAATAACAATATCATAGATGAATCATCAATACACAAGAGACACAATATTTTTTTTCTGTAACTTTATCCAATTCTCCAAATCTGAGGACATAACTAGTCCTCTAAAAATCACCAAATCTAAGGATAACCTTGTCCTGCAATATACAAACAAGAAAAACAAACTTCAACAATACTTTGTAAATCTTCTCTTCTCACAAATCTACTACATGCCACTTGTACGACCTGTTGAGGTCACCTGACATCAGCCTTTACGAACCTACCCCTGACTAGAAGAGCTTGTACAGATGTACGCAATTGTTCCTTCAACAACCCATGTACATACCACTACAAGGAAAATACCCTCTAGTAGAGTTTTTTGTGAACACCCCTATACAAATATCCCAAAAATCCATTAATAACAGATGATACTAGTGGTTGTGAACGACCAAAGGTTTTAGCAGGTGTTTTTACACCGGTGCTTTTATAATTACATAACACACTGGTGCATTTTCCACAATAGGCACATTGGTGCCCTCAAAACTAACGCACTGTAGTAGGGTTATTTCAAATAAAGAACAATATTATCCTGTGTGCTATAGAAATAAGGACACACTGGGAAATAATGATGCACTATAATAACATTCTTTTAAAAATATATGGTGCACAATGTAACACTAAAAGCACTAGTGTGCTATTAGTAGAGCACAATGTCATATGGTTAAATAAAAAACATTTAGACAAAAATGTAGGATTGTGTAAAAATAAATATACCGGTGCCCTCCATTATATCACGCGCACTAGTGCTCCAATATGGAAGACTGTATTAGGGTTAATTTTCAAATTTAGGCGGTGCACTCTGTAAACCCAAGCACACTGGGGAATCTATTATTATACTGCATCATGTCATGCTTAAACGAATTTTTTCTCACTATTGTACTTTTTCAAAAAAATAAATGACAGTGTGCTATAGAGTCGTATACAGACTTGTGCACACACAAACACATGCGCACCGTGCTAGGGATGTTTTTTTTTAAATATATAAACAGTGTGCTCATTAAACATGTATGGTCCAATGCGGTTGTGAATCAAGCGCATCAGAACATGGTTTTATTAAAAAACAATTATTGACGATAAAAATCATTTTAACCATTTTCAGTGTTGTAAAGATCAAAAGCACCAGTGCAACCTTTGCCTATATGAAACGTCCTTCCATTGGTGATTTTCTTGGTTGTGTTCCGTTCATCTGTTGTTGGGTGCATGAATTTTAGTTTTACCAAATGGTGGGAAAATTTATTTTTTTTTGAGTACGTCGCAACCATGCCTCCTCGATGACAAAATGTCTAGGTAATCTCCTTGTTTCTTCTTAACTTAAGTTTTAACCAGTTTAAAATTTAAAATTGAGTGAAATTTTAATTGAAAAAAAAAAAGAAAACACAAAAAAACAGCGCAGTGCATTTGGGGTTGTCGGCTCGCACCACGTACGATGCAACCTATAAATTTACAAGGAGCATTGTGTACCTTGTTACATTTCTCGATGGTTTGTTGGTAAACACAAATGCATCGGTGCAATAGTTTAACGACACACCAAAGAAAATCATTTAATTGGTGGGACAGTGCGTCAAAGTACATGTAATGCAATGTGGTGTTAAAGTACATAGTGCACCTCCCTTATCAGATATATTTTTATGTAGTGCATTGGTAAACATGTACACCGGGGCATTCATGTTTACCAAATACATTACCGAGAAATGTAACATTTTGTTTCGGTGCACCCAATATTTGTTTTGGTGGCACTGTGTGCAGTGCAATAGTAATTACCGAAACAAACTGTAATAAAGTTCCATACTCGAAAATTTGTTAAATTTTATGTGACGGTGCGACTATGTTAGTTACATGCACCAGTTCATGTAGTGAACCTATATGCACAAAGTGTTTTTTCTAATTTTAAATAATTGTTTACATGCTTTAATTTTTTTTTTTTGTTTAAGCAATGTGTATGATAAAAGTAACACACTGGGGCATATTTATTGTACTGTACCACCCCAGTGCGGTACCATTTTCCAACGCACCACATAAAACAGTAGAACATATTTTGTTCGGTGCATTAGTTTACACTGACGCACCAATGATGGTGCTCACAATATCTATGGGTGAACTGCCGATGGTGCGTGACTTTTTTTAGTGCATCGTTAATATAATTTATCTGTATTTATATATATATTTACCATTGAATAGATTTTTTTTATTTTTTATGTATGAGTGAGGCTGATGTATTTCATATGTTAATCATGTAGAGACATGAAAGGAGATAACAAAAAAAGCAACAGGAGAAGAGGGTGGACCTGTACAATTTTGTATGGGAATGGGAGGCAAGGGAGAGGGAGATGGATTTGTACCCTTTCCCTATTACTCCAACGACTCATGCACTCTTGAGGGATGCATTCCTCCATAAGTAATATGAGGAGGCTACATCCCTTAAGGGACACTTCAAGTTGTTGGTGCATTTGATCCATCGATGGGATGTCCAATGACAGGATTTCCGTGTGGGTCTGGATCAGTGTTACCATCCCACTGAGGAGGATATTTACTGGATCATTGGGCTATCTAGGAGAGGGGAGGATTTTCCCCAGTTCCCATATGTCCCAGTGGGTGTTTTTGCTAAGATTCAACTCATGTACTCTCAGCGATATATTGGGGTTGAGGTACTATCCCCAGTTTATTTTCAGGTGTCTAGTGGAAAGATGAAAATCGCCTCTTTTGGTGCAGAGGATTTAGGTGCCTCTCACTCTTAGTGACTACCATATCCCATTTCACTAGTGATGGGAAGTGCATTATCTTCCCTTTTTTGTATTATGTTGATTCATTGGTACAAAAACCATGGTGTATAAGATGGTATGCCATTTTCTTAGGACAGTTTAGCGCTCGACAAATGTCGATCTATGATACGTGGGAGGTCAAACTTCCCATTTTCCTTAGAGTTGTTTTGCTTATTTTTTGAGAGGTTTATAGAGATGAGGCCGAATTTTTTCCATTAGCCTCCTAGGCAAAGGACTCATGTGCGGAAGCGCATGTGGGGGGAGATGATGCCCAAGAGGGGCTAGGTGGATTTTCTATCCAGGATTTTTCCAGACACACTAGGGCTACTAGGAAGTGCAATGGATCACATGTTCATCATGGTGTCGTGTCCTTACGCGGGTTTGGATTGGAGAGGATGTCCAAACATCCTCTTCATAGCAGATGAGCCACCAGATGATAGAGGTAATATTAGTGTTTTTTTTAAATGAATATAGTTTCATTTTATTTTCTTACTTAATTAGAATAAAATTAATTCTAACACGTTCTTTAACTTATTTTATTAAATTGTTTAATGAATTAATAGTGTAATTATTTTTCTGTACTATATATACATAAGATATTGGAACTTTCATTAGGTACATTCCTCCTCCCCCATCAAATGATGATGAGGATATGATGTATGAGGCCATGGTGGGTCAGGGTCATCGAGTGCAGATACTCGACAACATGTGTCATAGGTCTGATACCAAATTTAGGTTGGAGTTGGGTGACCGACTCTCTACACTTTTTACTAAGGTGGGAGTTTGACCTTCCTTGATGCGATACATCAGGGTAGATCCTATGATCTTGGATCTTTGGAGGGAGATTTCATGTGATTTGATTCCTCTTATGTGTCATATCATTGGAGCTTCTAGTCTACTAGCAGGGAGGAGGGATCCCGATGATAGGCACAACTCTTCTTCTAGTACAACCCATTCATCCAATACCCGATCAATTTATGAGGGTGGTCGTGATCATCCTTCTCCACATCCTCGTCATCCTCCTTCACCTCACTTAGATCATGAGGAGGCATCACATATTTCTCATCATCCTCTTTCACCTCACATACATGAGCATGCCAGACCTATTCCTCATCCTCCTCTTTCACCTCACCTTGATGAGCATGTCCGACCTATTCCTCATCCTCCTCTTTCACCTCACCTAGATGAGCATGTCATAGMTATTCCTCATCCTCCTGTTTCACCTCACCTAGATGAGAAGGTAGGACCTATTCATCATACATCATTTTCCACTATAGACCAGGCCTCCACTACTATTGTAGATATGCAGATTATGCCATCGGCTGGACCAGATATGTTATAGCAATTATTTGACTTGGTCATGATATATATATATATATATATATATATATGGTGTTTTTTTTTTCTATTCATCATGTTGATGATGCACTTAATTTATATGTTGATGATGATGTGTATATTGTTAGGTCATGTTAGTTTTGGATATTATATGTGCTTGATAGATGTGTATTTTATAACATTGTTCATTAGACGTGCATTTTTCCTGTTGATCATGATGATATATTTAATTAATTTATATGTTGATGTTGACGTGTACATTTTATGTCATGTTAGACATGTTTAATGTTAAATGTTCTTGATGGATGTGTACATTAAATGATTCTTGTTAGATGTGTGTGATGATGATGTTAGAAACTACTTTTCTTTAGTTAGATGTGATCACAATAATGATGCCCTGTTAAATTATTAGATATGTGTGCTAGCTAATTAATGATCTTTATATGTGCTAGAGGTATATATAATTAGATGATGTTAGTTAGCGAATATAAATGTGTATTTTAGATGTTGTTTATGTTTGTTATAACATGGTTATCATCATCATGTTTATTTTTATAAATTACAAAGTTCAATATGGTTGAAACTATAATTATAAAATTGAAACTATAATCCCATAAATAGTTCATTATACATATTCATTCTAACTAATTTTGTTTTTCAAAAACAAAATTACATATGAATAAATATTATTTTCCTTTGTACTAATTACTTTTTTTGAATAGACTCTTCTACACTAAAAAAAATTATTGTAAAAAGGTTATGATCTCCAATGATAAGCATTCTATTGGATTTAAAATTTCATCGATGCAAATCTTCCTATTGTTATTTTTTTCATTATTTTGTAATTTGATTGCTATCAAGCTTTAAAATATTACTTCATTAATTGTGGTTTTACTCAACATTGGGGGCATAATTTTATAAATGTTTTCAAAAGCAATGACCAAAGTATGTAAAATAACAAATTATACTTTAGTTAAAAACCAAATTATCACAAAATCATGTTATAAATTTAATTTTTTAATCATAAACCACATTTTTTGTTAATATTACTTTTAAATCTACAAAATAAATGAACATAAACTCAATTTTTGAATTATCATGTTAACATATCCTAAAACATGTTGTACTATTAAACATGCCTATCAACCATATCATTACATCTAATTATATCAACACAAAAAGTATAATTTCATATCCCATTAAAAGTTCAACTGGACATTTAACATTTTTCAGGATTTCACAATTGGAAATACTTTAAGAAGATGAAACATTTTTAAATATATGCAATGACATATAGATATGTTCAAATAACAAATGTTCCATGAAATCACAAATAATTTGAAAGACAAACACATTATGCATCAAACAGTCTGTTAACAAAATAAAATTGTTCAAAGATTTGTTATAATTAACTTAACACTTCGTCTGTCAGAATATGAATAAAAAATAATATAATTAGCGAAATAAAGAATATAACAAAAATATACAACAATAATATTAAAGATGAAATAAATCATGTACATATCACTCTTTGTTGTCATCACCCTCATTATCTTCCTCTCTTGGCATGATAGCACTATTGTTCTCAAAAATATGTTTTGATCTAGGGTTGTGTCTTAATACAAACCACCAATCCCTATCCAACACAACTGGGTAAAAAAACACTTGGTTGCATTTTTTTGGGAAAACATAAGGCTCCTTAGATTCATCCCACATATTTTTAGAGTTGATACATATCATCCCACTATCACTATCTTCCTTTAAATTATTCCGATCAAAAGTGTCTCACCACTTGCACCTAAAAATAACACATTGGAAAGAAGAGAAGTCCACTCGAATGATCTCTTGTATCTTTCCGACGTAACCTAACTTCCCTTGTATGGTGTTTTGAATGCGGTGGCTAGAATGAATAGATTGGTTGAAAACGACTTCCACTCCACATTCTTATGTCATGTGTCCATCATCAACATCGTCTATGCAGAAATGATGTCCATATGCCCACATAGATGGGAACAAATGCACCTATAAAAAAATGAAAAAATCACAGTGTCAATATGTGTCCAATTACCTGACCATTAAAATATAAAATAATATATATGTACTTACAAATCAAATGTTCATTACGAAGTTAAAAATTATGTACGCAAAAAAATTATTACCAAGTTAGTGCATCCTCTTCTTCACGTGGGTAATGACCAGATGCACCATATTTGTCTTTGACTTGGTCAACAACCCAACTATTGGGGCATATCATTGGGATATTTTATTTTAAATGATCAGGACAAGGAATCATTCTACCATTCAACCGTATGAATTATTTCCTATCACTTTCCCATTTCCTCCTCTTTTGTCCATACAATGTGACCCACAATTGTGTTAATTCCAAATTGCAAAGAATGAATTTATTGATTGAATCAATTTCTGAATTCGCTAATGTATTCATGAAATCAAACCAATATATAGTAAATATTAGATGATGAAAATATACATTATTAATAAGTGTCAATAGTTACTAGGTAGAAATTTGACAAATGATAAGTCACTTACTATTTATCAAGCGCCTTTTTCCATTTGTTTGGAGAAGCTCCCCTTATCTTTTGTATTCATCTCTTTCTTCATCCCAAATCACTGCACCTTGTGTGTTGTCAATCTGCTTGATGTACTCATTATCATAATAGAAAGACTCATATGATATGTACCCCTCTTCTATATACCCTTTGGGTTTTTCCCTTTGACGAACAAATCCTTTCAATTTCTACATGTACCTCTCTAAAACAAACATCCAACAACAGGATACCACCCCGACTAATTCAACCTCATCTACTAGGTGAATTAGAAGATGAACCTGCAAGTCCATGAAATTTGGCGGCAGTTCCTTCTCAAACATACAAACATTCTCAACTATCTATTGACACCACCATGGAATTTTATCCATATGAATCTCCTTTGATGTGATCCAATGTACAAATGTAGATAATTTATATATGGCATGCCTTAGTTCATGGGGAAAGTCATGGTTCACACACTTGCACATGAGCAGAGGATAAAGACACTACAAAGTAAACACATAAAAAATTAATTTTGTTTTATCCCATGGCATAAAAATAAAAATTAAAAATAATAAAATCATATTTTGGACACATGTCGTACCTTTATAAGGTTCAAATGGTCATGTGATTTCAACCCTGAAAAATGGTCTTTACACACACTGAAGCAACGTTATAGGGAATACCCATATAAAGAAGGAACCTTCAAACCCAATATAACTTCCTTTTCCAAAGAAGGATCTTATTTATTCAAAATCCATGGGACATCACCTTCTTTGAAAGACCAATAGGGACCAACCTCTCCTCTAATTTCTTGTCTTGTCCAATTTTTATTTTTATTTTTTGAAGAAATAAGATCTCTCCTCACAACCAATGTGTCACTTTATTTCGATGATATGTTCCTCCATAAAAAAGATGAAACATTTTTAAATATATGCATGGGATATAGTAAGTGGGAAATATAAAGATGCTCCCAATAGGGGATCTCATAAAATATAGATTTCCTTTTCATTCCAATGGGAAATTTCTCAACATAGGTGTTGAAGAATTCTAGATCATTGAAGATAGGCTCCCCATTTTAGTTGAAATTTTTTGTAATCTTGTTCTCCTTCTCTCTCTCATATGCTCTAAGCCATTATGTTGGTGTCATTATTGCAGGCATTTTGGTTCTCTCTATCTTACCATTGAAAGTGGATTTTTCTCTTCTATAAGGGTGTTATTCTAGGAGGAATACCCTTGAGAAGTCGTACACTGGATTTAATAGGTGGTTGGACCACCTAGCCTTCATAGAAGGTCCACAAAATTTACATCCATTATATCCTTTAGTTACAATACCTATGAAATTATTGTATACATAACACATTAGCGTTTAATAATAGAATGCCAATCAAAATGAATAAAATATGCAAATAAATATTGTTACGTATATAAACAAATCAACAAACATTTTAATTACCAGAGAAAAATCCTAATCTTGAATAATCATGTGTGGTGTAAACACATATTTCATACAACGTAAAACTCCTCTCTGTTGCAACAGGTATTGATACATCGTATACATGTATCCATTCTCATAATTCCTTCAATTCATCTACCAATGGTTGTAGGTAGACATCCATATTCTTCACTTGTCTTCTACCAGGGACTATAAGACCCAACATAAGATGCTCATCCTTCACAGACAACCATGGGGGGATATTTTTATTGATCACTACTACAGGCCAAACATAATAGTTGGTGTTTTGGATGGAATATGAGTTCGTGCCATCCATTTCTGTGTTGACTCGTAGACTTCATACTTCATCCTTGAATTTTTCTGGACATGTATTCTATAATCTTCATGGCTATTGAATCTATTGGGATTCACATAAATCCTGACTCACTTCTGTGTGAGGCATTCCATCCCTGCAACATAGCTAATTATTTGCAATGAAAGAGCCTCTGAATCCTTRGTATTATAGGCATATTCCTCAATATCTTATGAGGAGAACCATGTAATTTACCATTTTTATTTAATTTATGGTACTTATCATGCCCACATTTCAGACATATCTCTTTATCTGCATATTCTCCTCTATATAGAATATAATCATTCAGACATGCATGATATGATATATACTCWACACCCAAAATTTTCAACAATTGCTTTTCCTCTTCGCAAATACCGAGAAAAACATTAACACTAGGAAGAGCCTTACATTTGAATATCATGCAGTTAGTAGGAAACATAATTAATGTACAAGGTCATTTAATGTTTATAAAAGAAACCATTTATAATGTTGATTGTACTATGACAATATTTCACAAAATTAATATAATCCATTTGCTGGTCAATTACCTCAATATTGCTGAGAAACAAGCATTTGACATGACAAACTTTTCTTTTAGTTGTAAAGTAACATTGTTGTCCCAAGCTGGGTAGACTTTGACAGGGCACTATATCCAAAGAGAGGGGTGGTGGAAACATATTTTAGGATTTTGAAAATGGTACCATTGATATGAGCATCATCCCCTAGATCATCGTTTTGGAATGCGTCTAACGACATTTTCTCCATGGAATTCATATTCCGTAAGTAATCATCCATACCAAACATTTTTTTATTGTCTCCATTGCCAACTTCTGAAGAACTTCTAGTATTGTTGTAGTCATTCCTAATTAGTGAATCTGGATGTAGTGGGAATTGAATAGGTGGTTGATTCAACCATTCTTGGTACACTTCCTCTCCGAGTTGTGCTCTCATTGAAACCTTATATGGGGTTGACATTGTTGTGAGGTGCAACGGATGATGGTAGGTAGGTAGATCATCATCAAAAGAATCCTAATTTGAAAAAAAAATGATCATTAGTACATCGATGCTATTAGTAAGAACAACATAATAATTTGTTTGTTCAAATTATACTATACCAAACAATTATTACCATCACCGGCCAAGGACTGAAGATGGAATATGGAATGTCACAATTGGCAGGGTAAACAGGCTTTCCATTTTCATCTACCAACTGCTTGTAGTACGTTTCTCCTGATAAGATGTTCTGACATTTTTGAACCGGTACTGGAATATTTTCTGCATATGAACTCGATTCTGAATCAGGATCCTGCAAATTTGGATACATTTTTATTCAAATTGACATAGATAAAAAAACATTCAATGAGATAATTGAAACATAAATTAAATGAGTTAAAATTACTGGAGATGAAAAGGGAGAACTCCATGATGGACTTTGAACAATATGGAATGAGTTAGAATTTGAAGAATTGGCCATTTCATCATATAATAATATTTTCTCCTTGCATTTCAACAAAATTAGCAACAAATTTTCTTGTACATATCTAAAATAAATTTCGAGGACCATACCACAATCTGAGTTTGAATATATTTTTGAAACCGTTTTTTAAGAATAAGGTGACATAAAACGTAAAATGTATACTGAAGTATTGCAATTCATGTGAATTCATGATAAAAGAAAATTTGAGATGAATATACTATTTTATGTGCAAATAAAACATCAAATAACTTTAAATGCATACTGGTGTGCTTATAAACCACAAACACACTAGTGCACATATTAACAATAAGCACTAGTGTGTTGAAAAATCAACCACATCATGTTTCTATATTTTGTTAATAAAAAACAATTGTATGTCTCTAGTGCATCAAATAATATGGACACACCGGTGCACAATGTAATATGGCCGCACTGGCGTGTCTTACATAAACACATCATCTTTCCAAAAAAGTAAAAAAAAAGCATGCTTGTTTTTAAACAATTAAAAAAAGAGTAAGAATCGAATTTCATAAAGTCGTTTAAATACTAAAAAGCTATTCATTATTTCGTTATTTTGCAAAATTTTGCAGGAGAGAGACTTGCAAGAGAGACATACGAAGGCACATTGTGGAGGAGAAGAATACTTTGGAACCACGGTATTATTCAAAATATGAGAATTTGAAGGCTATGGTGATTCACTCTAAACCCCTTTCATAATTTGTTTTTAATATTTAGATGGTATTCAATATTTTAATTATTTTTCCAAAATTTATAGGAAATGGATTTGGAAGAGAGACATATCGGGGAGCATTGTGGAGTATAAGAATACTTTGGAACAACAAAAAAATTCATAAAACCAATATTTGAAGGGTATGGTGATTCACTCAAAACCCTACATTCAAAAAAAAAAATCATACTTACCTTAAACTGTTGTTTTTTTTGTCTTGTGTGAATGAAAAATTTCACCCTAAGGTTTAACTCACTCTATCACTTCATAATTAGGGATTTTCATTTTAGGTATTTTAGATCTCTTGTTTTTTTTTTCTATATATAATTGTTTGACATGTGATACAAAGGGACCACTTATTGCATCAGATCCCAAATGCAGTCGGCCCTCTGCCTTTTTTTTTAAATGGTTTCTAATTTGACATTTTTGTAAAAAAACGTTTTCTTCTTTTCCAGTGCGCATTTTCGACATAAATGCACCAATGTGTTTTTGTATAATAAACGAACCAAATAAGCCATATTTAAAAATAAAAAATAAAAAATATGATGCATAGAAAAAATATCACCGATGTTCTCATCTAAACAACACAAAAAATGTTGTCACACATTTTTTTAATTTTTTTTAATTTTTCTTCTCATCATTGTGTAATTTTTCTATTTTTCTTTTGAATGTTTAATTTTTTTGCTATGTTTTTGTTTTCTATTGTAGTCATTGTGATCCAAAAAGGATCTAGAGAATACTAAGGATAAATCATAATTCACAAAAGCATCCCAAGAATCCCAGAATGGCCTCAACAAACAGAGAAAGGGAAGAAATTCAAAGTACTCAAAACTCAGTGAACTTGGCATCATCGCAAAGAGTGCGTCACAATATTTCCAATGGCGTAAATGACTCGTCAAACATAGTTACAAATCAAAATATATTTGCGGTCAAATTTTTGTCAACCTATCCTAGTTAGCAGGGATGAGTCAACATCTGTACTACTGACATCAACATCAGTTCAAATGACATCATCATCTGTACATTTTATGTGGAATACGCAAAGGGTGACACGTTTCATGCTGACATCAACATGGTGATGTGGTAGCACCAAAGGCTGCCACGTGTCACTCAGTTTTGGAATTTTCAATTCAAATATGTAGACCAATGGGAAGGTGTCATGCGACAGTCTGTACAGCCATGTGTAAGACCATACAAACACCTGGCAGGCTGACGTGGCAGGATGACATGACACATGTGACGTGGATGTACGTGAAATGAGGTGACATGGGCTAATGAATGACCACCACGTGGCCCACTCATGGGCTTACATGTGGCAACATGAAAATGCATAAGGACGCCCGACAACTGGATTTTAAAAAGAGTAAAGGGTTGGTTGGTGCCAAACCCGGTTTGCCAAACTTGGAGTAAGTTCCATAAAAAATGGTGGCATAAATAAACTATCCATCATAGTTAGCAATGNTTTAAAATCCAATTGTCGGGCGTCCTTATGCATTTTCATGTTGCCACATGTAAGCCCATGAAAATGCATAAGGACGCCCGACAATTGGATTTTAAAAAGAGTAAAGGGTTGGTTGGTGCCAAACCCGGTTTGCCAAACTTGGAGTAAGTTCCATAAAAAATGGTGGCATAAATAAACTATCCATCATAGTTAGCAATGTATCCCAACTATCTGCCACAATTAGCAACATGTCACAAAAATACGTCATATTTGGTGATAAGGTTATATGGAGGGGTAAAATGGGAGGCCCACAGGTTTGACCCCAGGACCTCCCCCAAAACTTATGCCTTAATATAACTCTGCCAACCAACTATCCTAATGACTATTTTGGTATATTCGCCCGCCTTTATTACTTCACTCTAGAATGAGGTATACTTATGTATTTTTTCCAAATTCTTTTGTTGAGTTAATAAAAAGGCCTACCCATTTGAGAACAGGACCCGGAGATGTAGTCCACCAGGGTCGAACTCCGTTATCATGTTTTTATGTTCAGATCTGATGCATATGTCTCTTCATTATTTAGTTATTCCTTCTTTATTGTGCACTTCAATTTATGCTCATTTAATACAATTCTTTAATTAATCACATCGATGAAAAGATCCTGGATCATGTTGGTATTAGAGCAGTCATATTTGAATTGAATTTTTGAGTGTGAATGCTTACTAGTCCAACCATAAGCAAGGTGAAGGAACTCTTAAGACTTTCAATCCTGAATTTGGTTGTGCATCCCAAAGGAATAAAATGGCCGAAGAGGAAAAGCATGATGAACAGGAGAAAAAATTCCATATGGTATTTTATCACATGTCATAAATGGTAGAGCAAATGCATGGAGACTACAAGAAGAGGATGAAGAAGAAAGGGAAGAAAAAGGGAGAACAAGAAGATGATAATTCTTTAGTGAATCAAGGGGCTGGAGGAGATCCTCCTAAGCCTCCATATTCACCATCAAATTATAGATCTTCTTCCTCTAAGAATTCTCATCGCTCTCATGATTCTATCCATAAAATTGCTCTTAAGAAACCATTGTTAAATATTGATGTAAAATTTTATTTACCTATGTTTAATGGAGATGTTAATCCTAAAAATCTAGATAATTGTATCCGATAGGCTGAAGTATATTTTCATGTTCAACAGATTAATGAAGAGGAAGTTAAAGTGAAATTGGTCTCTCTTCGATTGGAAGGCATTTCTCTCGTATGGTGCGAGAGAAAACTTCATGACATAAGTAAGTGTGGTAATCTTGTTTCCTCATGGTCGAAATTTAAATCAGCCATAAGGAAGCAATTTTATCCATTGGGTTATTTAAATAAAGCAATGATGGAATGGAAAACTTTAAGACAAAGTAAAGGTCAAACTGTACAAAATTTCATAGAAGAATTTAGGAAGAAATCTCTTGCATTAAATATTTCTTTGGATTCTTATGAAACTTTCATGAAGTATATTGGCGCACTTCACAATTATATTCATCATACTGTACTATTTTTTAACCCCACTAGTCTTGATTAATTTTGTGGGAAATCAACTCACCTTTAGAACAGGGAAAATCATGTTCAAGAATATCCCACAAATAAACCTTCCAATCTCCCACTTAAGCAGTTTAAGAAGTTTAAATGGAAGGACAAAAAAACCGCCATTGTAAAGAGGGAAAAAGGAAAACCATCTTGCACTCATTGCAATAAGAATGGTCATGATGATGAACAATATTGGAAACTACATCCAAAGAAGAGACCGAAACAATTCGGTGGAAAGGGGAAGACAAATACCGTTGCTACAGTGCAACAAGATCTTGGTTTTGATTTAGGAGATGAAGGAAAGATCACAACGGTTGGAGGAAAAGGTAAATATTCCCTTCATGCTAGTACAAATTCCAATAATGAATCTCATGATGATGAAATAAAGAGGAATGAATTATTTCATATAATATTTGTATCTAAGAAAACTAATATAGATACATTATTTGATCTGGATTCCCAAATAAACTTGATATCTGAAGCACTTTTCAAAAATATGGTTCTTGAAACTAAACCATATCCAAAGCCTTATCCTTTTGGTTGGGTATGTGATAAATAAAAACTTAATGTCACCAAGAAATGTAGGGTTATATTTTCTATTTCTTCAAAGTTTATTGTTGAAGTGGATTTGGATGTTGTATCACTTGATATATGTGCAATAGTGCCAGGGAGTCGTTATATTTATAATAGAAAATAAGTCTTCTTTTTTCATGAGGACAAATATCACCTTAATAAAGGGGGAGTGGAATATATTGTTAGATCCCACAGCATGAGGGTAAACACCACACTTGTTAGTGCAGGACAAATGAAGAGACTCATAAACACTAATAAGAGACATGTACTCATGGTTGTAAGGGAAAAGGATGTCGGAGCATCCAACGCCTTCCAAGGATGTGATCCTTATCATAAGAAATAATTAATTGATATTGTTTCTAAGTATGATGATATTTTCCAGGAACCAGATGGATTACCTCCTAGGAGGGAAATCCAACATGAAATAAATCTTCAATAGGATTCTCCTCTTCCTAATGTGGTCATGTATAGGATGCCAGTTGTAGAGATAAAAAAGATAAAAAGGCAGGTACAAGGCTTATTGGATCAAGGGGTCATCAGGCCCAATTCAGCGCCTTGTGGTTCTCTGATTGTGATGGTTCCAAAGAAGGATGGGACATGGAGAATGTGTGTCGATTACCGAGCCTTAAATAAAATTGCAGTGAAAAATAAATACCCTTTTCCTTAAATAGATGATTTACTTTATCAATTAAAGAATGTTGTTTATTTCACTAGGTTGGATTTGCAGAGTGGATACCATCATATCAAGATTGCAGAACAAGATGTATGGAAAAATGCCTTTAAAACCAAACATGGATTGTTTGAGTGGTTAGTTATGCCATTTAGGATTTTCAATGCTCCGATAACCTTCATGCATGTGATGAATGATGTATTCAGGCCATTTCTAGATGATTTTGTGATTGTATATTTAGACAACTGTTGATACTGAGAGGGGGGTGAATCAGTATCAAGTACAATTTAAAACATTTTTCAACTTATACTTAAACCATTCAATTATATCCAATGATCAATGAACAATAGTATAAGAGTTACACCAATACACCACAATATACCATGCACAATATATGAGAAATAATCAATACTTTTTGTTCAAGGGAAGTAATGACTTCCAAAGGTAGCTACAGCTTCCAAAATGTAAAGGGAGGGATAAACCTCCAATAGGAAGATACAATCCTCCAATATCAAGAGAGATCTGAACTCTCTATCCTTTCCCCTTCCTTCCACCCAAGAATATATGAGAGATAA
>JASDQU010815752.1:59772-73588 GCA_032191745.1 Picea mariana
GGTCCAAAACCCATGACTAGGGTTGACATCAATGACAACCACCAATCTTCCAACAACAACATTATTATCTTTATTAGGACTTGGGATGAACATGTAAGGCATGTAAAAAAAGTATTGGATACTTTTCAAAGGGAAAATTTGTATGTAAAATTATCCAATTGTGAATTTGGTAAGATTGCACTTGTGTACTTAGGTCATATTGTAGGAGGAGGACAATTGAGAATTGATCCTTCCAATATTGATGTAATGGTAAATTGGCCTGAGCCCAAAAGTGTAACCGAAGTACGAATATTCTTAGGTGCAGTCCAGTAATGGAGGAGATTCATTTCAAACTTCTTCTTTATTGCAACTCCTTTGCATGCCTTAACTAGTGTGANGTTGTATCTTCATTTTCATTTTCCTTCATGTCCAAATAACTTCATCAATATTCTGGTCCAAAACCCATGACTAGGGTTGACATCAATGACAACAACCAATCTTCCAACAACAACATTATTATCTTTATTAGGACTTGGGCTGAACATGTAAGGCATGTAAAAAAAGTATTGGATACTTTTCAAAGGGAAAATTTGTATGTAAAATTATCCAATTGTGAATTTGGTAAGATTGCACTTGTGTACTTAGGTCATATTGTAGGAGGAGGACAATTGAGAATTGATCCTTCCAAGATTGATGTAATGGTAAATTGGCCTGAGCCCAAAAGTGTAACCGAAGTACGAAGATTCTTAGGTGCAGTCCAGTAATGGAGGAGATTCATTTCAAACTTCTTCTTTATTGCAACTCCTTTGCATGCCTTAACTAGTGTGAGGAACACTTTTCAGTGGGGAGTAAAGAAACAAAAATATTTCGATAATTTGAAGGAAAAGATCAGTACCACACCAGTATTAGCACTGTCGAATATTCAATAGCCTTTCGAGATCAATAAAAATGCCAAAAAATACGCCATGGGTGCAGTATTGGTGCAATATCATAAGCCTATCTATTACCACTTTGAAACTTTTAACCAAGTTGTGTATTAAATATCCAACATATGATAAAGATTTGTATGCATTAGTTCAAAGTGTAAAGAAATGGAAGCACTACTTGTTAGGGAAGGAAACAATGATACATACAGATCATCAACCCTTATAGTATATCCAAGCACAAACCAAGCTGCAACAATCTTGACACTACAGGTGGATGGGTTTTCTTCAACAATTTCATTTGGTAATCAAATATAAAAGGGGTACGAGTAACAAGGTAGTTGATATGATTTCTAGACCTCCTATTATTGCTTCTATTATTTTGAAGAATGCTTCTTCATCTAATGATATCTAAATGGAACAATATGTCATTGATGAAGATTTTAAATAAGTATTTGAGAAGCTAACCCATGGTGCACAACTAGAGAACTATGTTTTGCAGGGAAAACTACTCTACCATCTTGGAAACCTATGTATTCCTACAAGTGAACGAGTCCATGTAATACGAAAAGCTCACACTTATCTTGTGTCTGGTCATTTTGGGGTAGGAAAAACTATGGCTCGTCTGTAGAGATTTTTTTACCGGCCTCAGATGAAAGAAATTGTAACTAAATATGTAAAAGGGTGTGTGATGTGTTCTACTTGTGAGCCCACTAACAAAAAATTGGGGCTATACTCACCACTTCCAGTTCCATCCCATCCATGGGAAAGTATCTCCATGTATTTTGTATGGGGTTTACCAATGTCGAAAAGGGGTCATGACTATTTGTATGTTGTAGTGGATAGGTTCAACAAGATGTGTATCTTGATGCCATGTAAAAATCAAATCACTACTGAGTAGACTGCTAATCTCTTCTTTCAATATGTTTGGGTTCACTTTGGGTTGCCCACATCCACTATCTTGGATCGAGATACTCGATTCCTTGGGGATTTTTGGACAAGATTGTGGAGAATGATGGACACCAAGTTGAATAGGAGCACTTATTTCCATCCAAAGACTGATGGATAGACAAAGGTTGTTAATTGAATAGTGGAATTTTTTTTCGAGGCTACTGCAACAAGCATCCCAAGTTATGGGATGAACAAATACCCTATGTACAACATGATTACAATTGAGCCTTACATTCCTCCACTTAGTTTTCTCCTTTAGAGACATGTTTTGGGTATTTTCCTAAGGTCCTTTTGGACTTGATATATGGGAGAGATGTCAATTCAAATGAAGAAATAAATGAAGACCAAGCCTACAAGTTCATTCAAAGGATCCAACAGGCACACCAAGAAGTCAGGGAACAATTGGAGAAAAATCAAGCACAATATAAAGATCAACATGACCAACACAGGGCTGTTCATTAGTTCCAAGTTGGAGACCAGGTATGGCTTCACATAAGAAAGGAGAGATTGAATGGTGAAGGAAAGAAACTCAAGCCCCTCTAATATGGACCCTTCACTACTTTGGAGAAAAGAGGTACCAATGCTTTTCTTCTAGATATTCTACCTTATATGTAGATTTACTCAGTTGTAAATGTAGAAAACTTGAAATGTTTTGAGCCTCCCACGATCACACATCATGGTGAGGAACTTTCAATACCTTCAGTTGATGATTTTTCTTCTGATTACTTGGACGATTTGAAGGAAGATATCATCCTGGACAGAAGGACGAAGACTTCACGGAAGGGTGATGTTGATTATCTTCAAGTGGGATTAAAGGGAACAAATCCAAGAAAGGAAAAGTGGATTAAGAAGTACACGGTGAGGGAACTCTTCCCTCACTTATCTATTGATTGATGGAATATTTTGGTGGTCCAAAACTCTCTCAGTGGAGAGGCATGATCCAAAAAAGATCCAGAGAAGACTAAGAATAACTCAGAATTTGCAGAAGCAACCTTGGAAGATCAGAATGACCTCAACAGATAGAGAAAGGGAAAACATTTAGAGTCCTCAAAACTCAGTGAAATTGGCATCATCGTGAAGAGCACGTTGCAATATTTCCAATGGCGTAAACGACTCGTCAAACGAAGTTATGAATCAAAAGATATTTGTAGTCAAAGTTTTGGTCAACCTAGCCTAGTTAGCAGGGATGAGTCAACATCTGTACTGCTGACGTCAATATCAGTATAGATGACATAATCATCCATACAATGTACGTGTCACACAAAAAGGGTGAAATGTGTCATTATCATGTTAGCATGGTGACATGGCAGCATCAAAGGCTGCCATGTGTCACTCATTTTTGGAATTTTATGGTCAAATTTGTGGACCAATGGGAAGGTGCCACATGGGAGTCCGTACAGCCACATGATAGACCGTACATCCACCTGGCAGGTTGACATGGTAGAGGTGTCTTGGTTATCCATGTAATGAGGTGACGTGGTCTAATGAATGGACACCACATGGCCCAATCATGGGCTTCCACATGAMAACAGGTAAATTCCCAACGACGCCCAACAAGCAAATTTTAAAAATAGTAAAGGGTTGGCTGGTGCAAACCCCATTCCTCCAAACTTGGAGTAAGTTCCACCAAAAATGGTGGAAAATATCAACTATCTATCATAGTTAGCGACGTATCCTAACTATCCGCCACAATTATCAACATATCACAATATGCCATATTCAGTGATAAGTTTCAATGGAGGGGTAAAATGGGAGGCCTATGGGTTCGACCTCGAGACGTCCCCCAATAGCTATGCCTTAATATAAATCTGCCAACCAACTAGCCTAACGACTATATTGGTATATCCACCAACCTTTATTACTTAAGAACTGAATTTTTCCAAAGTTCAGGGGTCAGACCAAGGAGGCGCACAACCGTACGTATACACAAAAATTGAGAAAAATTCCATGAATTAATTGCAGGTGCAGGCATGAAAACCGAGACAGATTTTCTCAAGGGACCAAAAGTGCCAAACTTAGATTGAGGCATGGAGACGGTTATTTTTGGGTAATTCAATGCTGTGAATTCAGTGGTGTTGTTTGTTTTCTGATCTGAGAAAAGATTTTGTAGCTTAGCTTCAGAATGAGGTATACTTATGTATTTTGCAAAATTCTTTTGTTGAGTTAATAAGAAGTCCTACATATTTGAGAGTAGAACTCAGAGACGTAGTTCACCAAGGACGAACTATGTTATCAATTTGTTTTGTTCAGATCTGATGCATACATCTCTTAATTATTGAGTTATTCCTTCTTTATGGTGCACTTCAATTTATGCTCATTTAATAAAATTCTTTAATAAGACACATCGATGAAAAGATATTGGATCACATTATGATATCCTCTATATATATTGCATTTTTGTAATTCACAATATTTAAAAAAAAAATTGAACTTTTCGGTGCATGTTGTTGTATGGAACACGTCGGTGTATTTTATGTAATAAACACACTGGTGTTTTGTATATAAAAAGAACACTGATTACATCGATTTTGTTTTGCTGAAAATTATGTGATTCATTTATAAAATATATTTAATAATTTATGTATTGAATGGTATAGGTTGTATATTAATAAAAATATGAGTGAGAAGAGTTCAAATAAGAAAAGTTATGGTCAACACAATGATGACACATCCAAAAAAACAAAAAAGGCAAGTTATCTGTAAATTCTATAAAAAATTAATATGGTTGAACTATATGTAAGTTTAACTAATATTTATTGGTTAGTTTGTGTCATTTAGGACCACAAACTGAGGAATCTCGATAACATTATTTAGGATCTAAGTACAAAAGAGCATAAAATATTGATGGAAAATTTGCAGAAGGATGAATCAGGTGAATGAAAAACATTCTATTCAATATGAGTGTTTTTTTAATTTTCATTAATAATATACTTAGGAATATTAGATGACATGTTTCAAACAATCTATTAATTCACATATGTTTAATTTTATACAGGAACCAACAACGAGGGAACAAACTATCATCATAACAAAAAAAAAATATTAATATAGAAGATGTAAATGATGATGAATTGGTCCTTACCTCATCCAGAGTGGTGTTGGAGATTAATCAAAGGGGAAAAACGTTTACATAACTATGAGGGATATAGTGGAATGAGCTTATATATGTACTTTCCACTTACAATATATAAATCAATCCAATGATTCCAAGAACCAGGTTATATTTAAACTACAAGAAGCATTTCCAAAGCAATGGTCAATGAGACCTATCAAACTTGCAATAGAAAAAACATACAACAACAAAAAAGAATCATTGTTAAAGTAATATTCCTAAAAACACTTTCTTAGAATATCTATATCTATATATATATATATATATATATATATATATATATATATATATTATTCATTTATTAATATATCAATTTTGTGATATTTAGTTTTCATATATCAATATAAAAATACTTTATTGTCATGTTATTTTTTCACGAAAATTATGAAAATCCCAGAGGACCAATGAGCTAATATCTAAAATATGTCAATAGGAATGTCCAAAAAAGTGTACAAGGATATGGTCAAATAATTGGACATAATTGCATCGCAGGAGGAGCTATCTCAACAAAAATGTGCTTCAAATGTATGTAATCGTTGAATTCTATTAGGTACAAATAATTAATTATACATTAAATATTAATTTTCAAATATTCTCTTACAGAAAAGAAACAAAAATGGAAATCATTCTGCACATAAAATTGGACGACAAAGAAGAAAAGGGTTGATAGCAAAGTTTGTGAGTAATTGTTATTTCCTTATAACAACTTTACCATTTTTGTTGTTGTATATTTTAAGTTTTTTTACAACAACCATCCTTGAATGTCTTCAAATAGGTTCTAACATACAAAGAAGAGCCATCAAAAAAATTGATTGACATTGGGTTAATTAAGGTTTGTGAGTATATGTTGGCATATCAAAAATTAATTGTCAAATTTGTAAGTATAATCTATGTTGTTTTACTTCCATCATTTTATAATTAATGAAAAAAAAATAATACTTTATATTAAATCTATGATTTATTATGGGGTATGAAACTTGCGGGAAAGAGAGTATGGAACTGAGACAACAGAATAATTGTTGAAATAAGGCATGATAATTGATTTTGAACATATGTGTATGATTCATGTGTCCCTTCTTTATTTGGAGGTACATCTCTTTTCAATTTACATTCATGTATATTATTTATTTAAATTTTCATTATTCTCACCAATGTAGATCAACTCATTACATTTTATTTTTATGTTTTTAATATGTTGTCGCTAGTTGTTAGCCTCCAATTGGTCGAATCTCTAGGTCCGACACTGACCGATCCGGTGGCCCCTTTTTTTTTAAATTTGAATTTTCAACCTTTAGCCTCATTGGGCATCCGCGAGGTACCACGTGGTGCCTTGTGCTTAGGCCACGCGGTGCCTCCGTATTGGATAGTCAATGTCCCTGTCAATTTCCATGTGTGTGCCACATTAGTGCCACCTATCTTCCTGCCAAATATGTTTTACGACAGTGTCAAATCAGATGTACGATCGCCACATCAACTCTGCCACTGGACTACATGGTCCTTCCATGTGGAGACCCATGTGTGGTGCCATGTGGCACTTAGATATTGGTCCATGTTCCTGCCAAATATGAAAAATCTGTATGACACTTGGCAGGTCTGGTGTTGTCACATCAATATGTTGATGTCAGCACTGTATAGTCTACCATGTCACCTTATTGACATTTTTCCCTATCACTGCTAATGTCACCTACCAACTATGCCAACTATGCACATACTATGCTATATGGTAGGCCATGTAGTGGCTTTAGGGTGCTGCCACGCCACTATACAACATGCCATGTGGTAGATTCTGACTAGCCCAACTGTCGTTGAAAGTGAGAAAACTGCATGAAATGTGGCATCCTATGGTGTTTCCATGTCATCATGCTAATATCATGATGATGTCAGCACTATATGGATTTCACCATATTTACCTATTTGCTAAAAATTTCATATGGCCATAAAATTTTCATCCAGATTCCATTTGAGTTTTTGTTCACGTCGTTGGAAAGATCTCACCAAGCTCTTCTACTTGGTGTTGTTTTCATCGAATTCTAGGCACTTTGATTTTGGGACATTTTTTTTCAACTAAGGAGGATCTAGCCTCTAACTGCATAGACTCTAGAACAATATTCTTGATTGGTGTACCATGAAGCTTAGGGTGAAGCATCCAACATTTCACGATCTAGTGACCATTCATTTGGTAGTGAGTGCAATAGTTGTGTGACTTCATGTCTATCTTTATTTCACTATAAATATATTTTCTCTTCCAATACTTTGCAACACTCTTGTTTTCCCAAGATGGTGTTGGTGATGATCTCAAATCTTTTCTTGAAGAATCTTTTGCTTCTACTACTTTTGAGCATTATCTTTCACCATACCCCAATCCTACAAATCAGGGTCTTCTTTCAACCTCCAATGGTTGAATGATGCCTTGGTCATAAATACTAAGACCTCATCCTTTATACTGCATCTTCCTTAGCAACTTCAAGCGAATTCCCTTGGTGTTCCTTTCAAAAATTCCAAAATACGCATCATCATTAATAAGGGAAGGAATTAAACATGGAGAATTCTTTACCTCCATTCTTGTTTCTAACACTTGGTCACCTTCATGAAGTTTGGCCAAATGCTCCTCTTGGTTGTATGAAGTTGTATATGAGGGTTCTAGGAAACCACCTTGGTTCCCTGGTGTCTAGAGAGCATCCTCAATCATCTAACAATATGTCAAACTATCAACATTTTCATGACAAGAACCATAACTAGTATACCTGCCATGGCGACAAGTTGGTATGATATTGAAGGGACTTTCTTCTTCTCTTGTAGTATAGAATTCCCCAACTTTATCCTTAATAGCTTGTAGTTGCAGTCATATTTTTATCTTTTATTCTTCAGATTCTTGAAACAACCCCCTCAATTCAATGTTCTCTTCTTGAATGGTACTGTTGTTTCTTCAATATCACGAAACCATGCTTGCTTATTTTCCTTTCCCATGATGACATTCACAATCTACAAAACTTGTCAAACTTGCTCTGATACCACTTGATTTGGGATTTTTGTGATATATTTCTCTACAAAAATCCTACAATGAGTACGTTTTATCGACGCTTAATCGCATGCGAACATAAAACTAATTTCTCCTTAAAACTAGGAAACTAATTTGTGAGTTGGATTCTCTCACTTAATTTTAATTTCCTTTTTACAAATTAAATGAAAAATATATGAGAACATTATGCTAAAAAATACTAATCATTTTTACAATATGAAGTATTAAACATTCCTTTTAAACTTTGTCACCTATCATCAATTAACGTTTTAATGATCTTCTTAATGGTGTGCAAAGTAACAAATCCTTGTGTGGAGATCCTCATGGATCATACCACCCCACAAAATGCACTTTTGGTCCTTTAAAATTATAAAGAGAAATTGTGACTTGAATATCCACAACTACCTCTTTCTATCTACTCTTTTCTTCTGTTACAAATTTCATTATTCCAATTTACAATTTCCAACTTCCTTGTTATTGAAGGAATCATTGCAATACCTATCATTATGGAATGTGTTCATAATATAATTTAAATTTTATGTAGCTAAAAGAATTTTGGATTTCATGAGATGTTTCTCTAGTCTTTATTCCTATTTATTTCTTCCATTTAAGTGATAAACAAACATATCTCTGATTCATGTTTTAATTGATCAAATTTATGGTTTTTAACACAGGATGTAAATCTAAAGCTCACCACTGAGGAATGATTGAATTTATTTAACTCATTGTTTAGACTCATTTTCCCCATCTCCATCCAAGCAAGAAAATACCCAATTATTTAATGCCTTGACATTGATCTCCCCAGTAATCAAGGAGGTTGTCTCAAGAACTAACACAATGATTATTGTAGATATCCAAGCAATTAAGATGCTAATTCAATTCAAGAAGAAGAGACATGGAAGTTAAATTCAAGAAGTTTATGGTTAAGGCACTAGAATAGAATACAAATTATTTTTCATAGGCAAGCCAAAGCCCATTTGGCTCAAAACAATGTGAAAGAAATTACATAAGAGGATGATACCAAAATATCATATTTCTAAGAATTTAAGAGGGTAGCTTGGGCACACTTTGGAATTTTTTTTTCTTGTTTCTAAATAAGATGAGGTAGATCTTGATGCCTTAATGGCCATTTTGGAGAACATCCCATAAAGTATAATAGAGGAGGATAATGAATAGTTGGTGAAAGCAATAGAGGAAGAGGGCATACTCAATGATGTTTGGGATTTAGAATCGGATAGTTCCCCTAGGCATGATGGGTTATCAATACCCTTTTATATATACTTTTGGACCCTGATTAAAACTGGTCTAAAATGAGTGCTCCAATATGTGCAAAAGGTTGGAAAAGTTTGGGGTAATACTAACTCCTCATTCCTTCCATTAATTCCAAAAGAAGCTAACCCTTCTTCTTTTTCCATGTTTTGGCCCATCTCACGCTATAACTTGTCATATAAAATAATGATGAAAATCATCGCAACAAGATTACAAATATTTCTTCCCAAGATCATCTAAAAAAATCAAGGATGGTTTATGCAACACAATTAGATAAGAAAATATAATATTGGTAAAATAAGTCATTCATTCAAGTAAAGAGAATAAATAGAAAGGGATCATAATCAAATTAAATATGGCCAAGGACGCCTTTGATCGGGTAAGGAATTCATGTTTGTTTGATTTCATGAAGAAATTTGGGTTTTTCTCATGTTTTATCAAATGTGTCTCCTTTTGCATTCATGCTCCTAGGATTGACCCCCTGGTCAGTGGACAACCTGCTTATTTCTTCCAAAAACGTTGAGGCTTGCAACAAGGCTACAACTTGTCCCCAATATTATACATAATCATGCAAGATTCCTTGAGGAGGAAATTGGAGTCAGAAAGAAATGTTAGGAATCTTCCAGGTATTAATTTTTCTAGGGAGATAAATGTTTGAATCACTCCCAATTCACAAATGAAACACTTTTATTAGGAGGATCATCGACTATAATAACATCCAAATTTAAAAGGGTACTAGAACTCTTCACATGTGTTTTAAGAGGATTGATAAATCATGACAAATTTTAAGTTCTAGGATGGGATGTTAATCTTCGAGAGATTTGTGCAATCTCCAAAGTATTTCAATTCTCATTTTTTGAAATCTGGACCTCCTTTAAGTATATGGGAATGTGTATTTCACTGCAAAATCCTTCATCTTAGGCACAAAAAAGTGTTCTAGAAAATATCCAAATTATATTTATCTAGTGGGAGTAACAATGGATAAATCTAGTTGGAATATTGATTTTGATTAAGTATGTCCTCACCACACTACCAATCTTCCAATGCTTGGCCATGGTGGCACTGGTAGGAATTATACAACTTATAGGAAATGGGATAAGAAAGTTCTTGTGGCAAGGTGGAAAATAAAATTCCCAAACATTTCACCTAATAAATTGGAAAGTTGTTAGAACTCCAAGAGGCAGTGGGGGATTTGGAATTATAAACCCATCTATGAACATGAATGTGGCATTGGGAGCCAAGCTAATGTGGCATAGAAAAAATTGATTGGTGTAATAAAATACCATGGAAAAATAAGTTCTGAGGAAGTAGGAAAGGATGGATGGACAATATATAAGAAAATAAAAAAGGATCTCACATTTGTAAACTAATAAAATATATATCCCCCTTAATCCAATCTAGGCTCACTTGGGTTCCAGGTAATGGTACAAAAATATTAATTTGGGAGGATAGTAACATAGGGAAAAGTCTATTTCCTACAAAACATAATTGCTCCCTTTAAAACCATGGTTGGTGATCTAGGATTTCTATGAGATCTTTCTCTACAAAAATCCTAGAATGAGGACCTTTTACTGACTCTTAACTGCATGTGAACATGAGAAAATAATCATTAAGCATTGCATATTAACATGAGAAAACTTCCATAATTATGTGCATATGTGCAATTAAAATCTCTACTTAATTAAGCGAGAATGAAAACAAAATAAAACATAAAATTTGACACCCGTGTGTTAACAGAGTTCACTAGAACCTTCTAGCTATGTCTCCAGATCCACTTGGAATGCGAATCGATTTATTGTCCTTCTATAGCAGGGCTGAAACCTTCTGCACAAAATGTGGCACATGCTCATTACAAAGCAGAAATACCAGAGTAGCCTTCTCTTGTGAAAAGATAAATTAAGAATCTCACATAAGTGACATTTCTTCAGACAACAAAAGGACTACTTTCCTCTTAATGCAAAGTTCTCTCTCTCCCTCCAAGGGGCCTCAAGGAGGTATCCCCTTTACAATGATTACATGAGGAAATTATATAGTTTCCCTCTCTCCATAATTCAAGGAGACAAGATACATAAATTTAGGATCTAAATAACAACTCAAGGACAAAATGAGAAAGCATCTCAACCAACCTAAAACTCCCCTTGAAACTAGGAAACCACTTGTGATAAAATGTGGAAGAATACCAAATCAACTCATGCGACTCCAAACTTCCCCTTAAAATTAGGAAACAAATTTTTGTGGTAGTATTCTCACATAATACTAATTTCCCCTTAAAACTAAGAAACTAATTCGTGAGTTGAATTCTCTCACTTAATTTTAATTTCCTTTTTACAAATTAAATGAAAAATATATGGGCACATTATGCTAAAAAATACTAATCATTTTTACAATATGAAGCATTAAACATTCCTTTTAAAATTTGTCACCTATCATGAATTAACATTTTAATGATCTTCTTCATGGCGTGAAAAGTAATAAATCCTTGTGTGGAGATCCCCCTAGATCATACCTTGCCACAAAAAGCACTTTTGTCCTCCAAAATTATAGAGAGAAACTGTGACTTGAATCTCTGCGGCCAACTTCTAGGAAGAGTCTTACACTCCACGATGCACTTTCCCATTGCTTGATCTACATAACAAATGTCTCTGACAGGACACACCCTCCTTCTCTTCCACCTTTGTACCTCATAATGAAGATTTCAATGMTGACACTTACACCAATGAAATTTTGTAGCTGATTCCTTGATCTGCATAACAAATGTCTCTAAAAGGCCCCACCCTTCTTCTCCTTCACCTTGGTACTTTAGAATGAGGATGTTGATGCCAAAACTTGCATCAATGMAAATTTTTAGCTAAAAATACATGGATTACAACTTTTCAAATAAGTACCATACTTTCCAAGAGTTTGTAAAACACTCATTGATAAGTTTACAATGATTTAAAGACACATCTTAGGAAAAATAATTCCTCTCACTCAATAGTGGTTATAAGACCCATTACAATGTTGTCAAAATAGGCCTAGGAAAAACAATGCTTGTCACTCAACAATGGCTATAAGACCAATTGCAATGTTTCCAAAACATGCCTAGGCAAAACAATTCCTCTCACTCAACAGTGGCTACAAGACCCTTTACAATGTTGTCAAATAGGCCTAGGAAAAACAATGTCTCTCACTCAACAGTGGCTACAAGGCCCATTAAAATGTTGCCAACAAGACTTTAGGCATAAAACAAAATGACTCTCACTTTCATCATCACTTTCAAAGTGACTAATTACAACCTTTTACATCATTAATCTTAAGGTGAATACCCCCAAATGTGCACTAGTGGAAATTCTATGGTTTTAAACCCCCCCATTACAAACATGTGCAATATAACAAATAAGGAAATTTCCATCATCACCATACTTTTCTCTTAATTCTGATACTTTTGGTTGAAAACATGACTACTTTCTATTTAAGTGTCAAAATGGCCTCTTGTTGCACCATGTCAGTTTGCATATAAGGTTCAAACAATGAATTTCTTACAATAATTCAGATCTTGCGTCCTTGTTGCAACACCCAAAGATCATCATAATCTTTAACATACATTCATCCTTTTGAAATTTCCAAAAAGAGGAAAAAAACATAAATGCATTGTAATCACTGAAATTTCGTCTGCAAATGGTTATAGGAATACAACATCTCCAAACACCTATTAGTTCACCTAGAGCCCAAAAAATGCATTTCCAAAGGGCACAAACTATACAACTGTTCAATAAATTGGCATGCGCTTAAACACTAAAGGAAGCACGTGCACATGTGCAGGCCAAAAATGCCAGAAAAGTGCACATGCCCCCGATGCGTGATTGTGTATGAGAAAAACCGCGCACTCCTGTGAAAGACCATCTCTCAACTTGATTTGACCCTCAAATCTGAGCTGAATATGAATAGGGGGGTGGTAAAAGACCTAAGGGTGCCCTAAAGGGCCCCTTTTTCACACTAAAGACCAGTTGGATATTGCCTCAAAGACTTTCTATAAAAAGAGGCCATGGGTGGACTATGAATTCAAGAATCCCATTGTATTGTTATACTACCTCTATTCTCCTACAAGAAACCTCTTTTCTTCTTGGAGCATACTAGCATCATATCATTAAGATATTCACCTCACCTCTTGAGGAATAAGCTTGGAGTTCTTCACCATTTTCTTTCTAGTTTACCATTTGGAATAAGATCTCTCGCATAGGGGATTCAAAATCCCTCCCAAGGAGGAAGAGGGGATCGATAAGTCCCCCTTTTCTTTGCGGTGTTTTCCCACTAATATACTTCTCCATTGGTGGCATGAATATTGGTCATTTGTTTGATTAATTTTGGTTCTAATTTCCTCATGCATTTTACTTTTATTTATTTAGTTTTTATCTTAGTTGTTTGTTTATTTCATGTGATTGAGTCATTTGATTCATACACTAACCTATGTCGTGTCTAGCAGGCCCAACTAGACTTACAAGTGCCCTTCTTTTTCTCATTAGAGTTGTTATCACATATAGTTGTCAAGGGTCATAGGTCGCATCTACGAGAACAAAGCGAAAC
>JASDQU010815752.1:74329-92817 GCA_032191745.1 Picea mariana
AAAGTAAAAGGGTAGAGTCTTGAAAACTCATGAAGAACAAAGCCCCAAAATGATCTTGGTCATCCATTCCAGAATCACACATGGTACGAGATCAGCATGTTGAAAGTCATTTCGGGAAAGCTGAAGTGAGAAGTGTCGACAGCCCAAGGTCGATAACAACTTACCTCTTGCTTGGATGTAGCCACATGTACACTATGAAGGTTGTGGCATCTTCTTTGTTTCGAACGATGATGTTCACCCACAATGGGAAGATCATTACCATTGACCAAGTCTCACATTATGATCCTAACCAACCCTCCAACATCGATAACATCTTACCTCTTGTTCACACTAGTTCTTATGCATATCCACTCATAGATATGGCCCCCAAAATTTTCAAAGATCCATATTTGATGGGGGCATACCATGGAGCACCACCGCTCATACACCCCTCAACACAAGTGTGTGTCATATCTTCCAATGAAACTGAAACTAGAGATACCATTCCTCCCACCGAGGCTTCTCCACCCCCCGACCTCCCACTAATAGAATAAATCCTACCTTAGGAAACCCCTGAGAACCCTATGACACCACTTATCCCCAATTTCACCCTCCCCCAGGGTCAAATCCTAGTTTGGGAGACCGTCCCCCAAGAAATTACTCAAATTCCCTTCTTCTAGCCCCCACTAAGACTACGAGATTTCTAGGTAGCCACAACACTTACCCTTCCCAACATGGTTCTTGCCATTCCAGTATGGTATCTACACCCACCTGTGATGGTTACTCAACCATCCCTCCCTCCCAAAATAGAGGGAATCCCGATGCAGATTCCAATACTAACTCCGACGACACCACCCTCACCCCCACTTGCTAGCACCACCGCTACAGCTAGGGACAGATGGAAGAAGAAAGAGGCCACCGCTCTACTTCCTCCCCAATTTCAACCTCCTTGTGCATTATGTGAGAGAGAGGGACACCCCACCAATATATGTCCCTCTCTCCCTGAGTTATGCAATTTGATCGAACTCTCTCGAGCAACCACCTCTCTCATTCCTCCACCAAGCACACCTAGCACTACCAACATGTCCCCTACTAAAGGAAGTAAAGGAATGCGAACCAAATTTACATGTCCCATCTGTTCAGAATATGGCTACTATACTCATCATATCCCTGTGTTACCTCAGTTTCGACAGATACTCACGACAATATGCCAAACATTCCAACAAGAACCTCCTCCACCCACGTCATCAAGTAACCACGTCACTGACATCCATTATGTCATGACCTCATTCAACGAACGGATGAAGTGCCCCTTCTCTCTTTGTGAATCACTTGATCATTTCACATACTAGTGTCCCACAATCATTGAATACGAGCATCATCAAATGGCCCTTATTCAAAATCTTCCAACCACCTCACTGCATGTGATACAAGTGATCCCCACTCTTCCTTCTCTAGATATTTTTCATATCACCTCCCCTAAACCTGGGTCACTTCCACCCCTCCATGGTTTATGAATAGATTGTTTGAGGATTTACCCCCAAATCCTCCCAACTCTCTGGTTCATTTCCCTCAAGAAATCTTAACCTCAACCATAGTTTACAACCCACAATATCTGGTCATTTGGTTTATGTCAAGAACACCATCGCACCATAGTTGTGATACCCCCTCTATGTCTTCACTACATGAAGAAAATAACATGGTGATAGTCACCAATGTTACTTCCCTATATCCCCTATATTCTCGCATTTTCCACTGCAACAAAGATATCTTGGAGGAACTAACTACCCCCGATTTCCCATGGAATGCGCTCCATCACATAACGTTATTTCTCTTATGGGAAACCTTTAAACCTCTTAGCCCAACCTCCATATGTGCAATCAAAACCAAGTATTTTCTTCCATCATGGCATATAGACTGGTTCAACAACCCTATCCCTACCCGTGATTCTTTTGAAGAAGGAAAAATGGCCAATATTTCCCCCACTGTCAAAATTAACATTTCTGTCAAATCAGGTATCATAGAGGAAATCACCATTGGCACCGCATGCTCTCCTGAAGAACTCACAACTTACAAATCTCTCTTTCAAGAATACTGGGATATTTTTGCCTAGTCATACATGAATATGCCCGACCTCGATCCTTCTATCATCGAACATCGCATCCACACATGGCCATATATCACCCCTGTACGTCAAAAGCAACGCCCACTGCACCCATCCAAAGCAGTGGCTACCAAAGCTGAAATGAACAAACTATGCATTGCAGGGTTCATATACCCCATCGCATACATGCTATGGGTCTCCAACCCCATCCCCGTTAATAAAAAGCAGGGCACTATTCACGTCTACACTGAATTTCACAATCTCAATCATGCTTTTCCTAAAGACAACTTCCCCACACCTTTAATTGACCAAATTATCGATGACTGTGCCGACCACAAGGCCTTGTCCTTCATGGATGGGTTCTTTGGCTACAATCAAATCCAAATCCATCCAGCATATCAGTATAAGACCGCATTCACTACCCCATGGGTTACTTTTTATTATCATGTCATGCCTTTCGGACTCAAAAATGCAGGTGCAACATTCCAACAGGCCATGGCTTACATTTTCCTAGATCTCGCTTGCATCATTCTCGCTAACTTGGATGACCTCACCACTCGATCCAAGAAACAGACTCAACATCTAGATGACTTACGGGTTGTTTTTCAATGATGTTTATAGTACAATATCCACTTGAACCCCCTCAGGTGTGTATTTTTCATCACTGTCAGACGCCTCCTTGGGTTTATCGTCTCCCAACATGGCATCACTATGGACCCCCTCAAGTTCCAAGCTATCACATAAATTCCACCACCTCAGAATTTGTGCCAACTGCAGAGCCTACAAGGCAAAGTGAACATTCTATGCCACTTTGTCTCAGATTACACCACTCGCGTGCATGGTTTCCTTCACTTATTGTGTCATGATATCCCATTTTGGTGGGATGAATATGCCCAAACCTCTTTTGATGATTTAAAAGTGATGCTCTCCAATGCCCCTTTGATTAGTCCTCCAACTAGGGGATGATGGTCACGAGCATGTTATTTACTACATTAGTAAAAACCTTTCAGGAACACCCATGAAATACAATCATCAGGAGAAAATCATCCTTGCAGTCTAGAAACTACGTCATTATATTTTTCTTTGCACTAACAAAGTGGTGGTAGATTCCAAACCCATGCAGTACTTGATTAGTCGACGAAAAATTAATGGAAAATTTTCCTGATGGATAGTCATCCTTCAGGAATACGACCTAGAGTTTGCAATTCTCAATAGAAAGAAAGCATTCGTTCTCACCAAACTCATCACGACATTTCCCTCAGACGCTACTAGTTCACCCATAAACACAGAGTTTCCCAATGAACACCTCTTCTACATCTCCTCGGATGACCCCTGGTATGGCGACCTTCTCGTATACCTTCGGACATAGAATTTTGGATCTCACCTCTCTCGAGACGATCATCGGTGCATTCACCATCAGGCCCCTCAATACCTCCTTATCGGTGGCATCTTATATTGACATGGGGTCGACACCATACTCCGTCGATGTTTGACCATCGATGAAGCCGACAGAGTCTTGAATGATTTCCACAGCAATGCCTGCAGTGGCCACCTCTTAGGGATGTCCACCGCCCAGAAAATGATTCAACCAGGATACTTCTGGCCCACATTTTTTCATGACTGCATCCACACCATGAAGTGATGTGAAAAATTCCAGCTTTATGCAAACAAAGCATGAGCGCCACCTGCTCTTCTACATCCAGTCATCATTGTCAACCCCTTCTGCAAATGGGGCATAGAATTCATGACTTGGAATCGTCCATCTAGCAATGGACACAAGTACATCGTCGTGGCAGTCGATTACTTTACCAAATGGTCTGAAGCCATGCCTACCTTCAATAACACCGCTGACACAATAACGCGATTTTTCTTCAACCACGTCATTGCTAGTTTCGGAGTTCCACTACAGTTAGTCTCCGATCATGGGAAACACTTTGAGAATGAGATATTCATCAAACTCTCCTAAAGTTTAGGCTTCTCCCATGAGTTTACCTCCCCATACTACCCTTATTCCAACATAAAGGTTGAGGCTATTAACAAATTCCTCAAAACTATGTTACAATGCACTGTCAACAAACATAAGACCAACTAGCATCATATGTTGTTTTCAGCGTTATGGGCTTATCACACGGTAGTCAAAATTGCCATCGGTTTTACACCATTCCATCTCATCCATGGGATTGAAGCCACCCTCGCCATAGAGTAAACAATTTCCACATTACACACTTCCATCGAGCTATTACCTAACACCTCTCCAATGGAACAACGCTTGTTGAACTTAGAGTCACTAGATGAAGATCGTCGGTCTTCCTTACAGAACAATGAGGCAGCTAAAAAATGGTCGAAGGCCATCTTTCATTGCCATGTCAACCTTTGCTCATTTAACGAAGGAGATCTCGTCCTTGCCTACGATATCACTCACGATACTCTTGGTCATGGTAAATTTGAGTCATTATGGCATGGAACCTACATCATCCAACACTGCCTCACTAAAGGCACATACATCCTGGCCTCTCCAGAAGGCTATTCTCTCAAAGAACCTATCAATGGGTTGTACCTAAAGAATTTTTACGCCTGGGCATAGTCATTCTATGCTAGGATTTTTCTTTTATACACATTTGTAGATTTGATGGTCTTCTTTTGTTCCCTCCATGCCTTATGTCTGATCTACCATTCATGTTATTGACATATGCCTCCTCCATCGGCCTACCACATCGGTTATGCTGATGGAGCTAGCCGATGGACACAAAATCTCTCTTTGACCACTTGGGCCCTCTACACCCCCTCACATGAACTGTTCCACTCCAATAGCATATGTTTCAGCTTAGGAACCAACAAACAAGAAGAATACACAGTCGTCATTGGCCTCCTCCCTTAGGTTAGTCACCACCACATTTGTCACCTTAGTGTCTTATTAGATTCCCATCTTGTCGTCCTACAACTCAACAATGTGTACCGTTTCCATGATCCTTACCTCTTTCACAAATACTTGCAAGTTATATTCTTATCTCGACATTTTGATTCAATTACATTTACACATATTCCATGACATATCAATCAAATAGGAGATAACATGGCTAACATAGTATTAGATTGGCATATATCACATCAAGACATCATCACACATACATAAATCATCAAAAGTCTATCACAACATATAGATTAGACACCATACAAAAGAATCAAAAAATGTCATCACATGTAAACATCACAGAGATCCCAAAACATGTATATCCATATATATATATATATATCGATCACTGTGTCATCAATGTTTAAAAAATGGCACAACATCTACATCTCCCATAGGGAAGTGAGACCTCCTCACCCCTATAGGTACAAAATGTGTGTCACACTACCCTATACAAAATGGGCTCGCAGGCCATATAAATACAAAAAATATATACAACAAATCACTCATGGTGCCTCTAAAGCACCACCACCAGGTCCTCTATCTGTAGGAGGTGCCCCACTAGCTGGGGGTCCTCCAGGTTCAGGGAGCAGTCGCCCAATCATCGATTCCCCTACTACAACTTCTCTGTGAATCAGGGTCCACAACTAGGGATGATTTTAAGGATGGAAATTTATTTTAAAATGTAGAAACCTTGACGAATCTTACTAATCCTTCATATGCCAACTATAAATGTTTGGCGATGTTTTTGTAAATATTCAAATTTCTAAGGATTTTATATATATTTTATAAAATTTTGGCAATTTTTAAGGTAAAATAATTTTATGCTATAGAATTTGTCGAATCATTTTTAAAATAACGAATCTCTTTTTTGGAAAAACCATGGAAAATTAGCCCATGAGTGAAATTTAGCCCCTAAAATCATCCCTGTCTGCAACTCTACCGGAAGGCCCACAAACTGCTTCAGGACTCCCTCATCCTGGATATGAGACCACATTCCCTCAGGCACACCCACTAGCACCACCTCCAACTGGCGACAAAAATCCTCTAACACCCCGCCGACCTCTACCAGAAGAGAATGTGATGGCCCTACACCAGGGTCATCAAATCTACACCTCCTGCCAGATCTCACCTCATCTACTGGAATCGCACTAGACTCATCCCTCTGACATCTCTCTCCCACCCGCGGCTCTACCCGTAGCGGTCTCACTAGCCTCTGATGAGATGACTCTCCAACTAGCTCCACCTCTCAGCCTCACAGCCCCACATCTACAAAAACACAAACAAAGATAGAATCAACATCCATACATATAAAACATATGCTATCCTATCAAAATCACAACACATAAAGTACACCAACATACCTCTCTGGTCCCAACAATACTCTAGGGTGCAACATGGGCACCCTCTCCAAAAACCATGCCACCAAGATAGATTCAAAGGAAAAATCATTGGAGTTGGCCTCCCGACACCAGTTAATCTGCCCCACCATATTGGTGTGCAACATCACACCCCAGGAAAATATATCTCCATCTAATACCTTCTGCATAATCCTCATTTTACCACCACTGATCTGTTGAGTCCCTAAGAATCAATAGATCCTCACAATCATCGTGGCGATGCACCAATGCAAGAGAACATCCATTGCCTCAATCCACATGACCAAACCTAACATAAAGTTCGACTCGGAACAATACCTCTGCACCAATTCTGTCAAATGTACATCCGCTGGTAACTAGGGATCAACAGGTAGGGACATCCCTCGAAAAGGGAGCCCTATCAAGAAATAAACATCCTCTCTAGCTGAGAATGTCAGCTGCTCCCCCCGTACAATGAAGCACTACAACTCAGTTCTCTACATAGACATAAGATACTACAGAAGATACTCCTATGCCCATATCAGTGGGCATTCAAAGAAATTGAGCAACCCACAGTTCGTTAAGGCTCTCYGAATGCCCGACTCATCCCTCATCGCCTCCTTGAGGCACTCCCAATCCTACTCTCTCTAGTGGAATGACATACTGCACTGATCACCTACATTTACCCAAACAACACTTGATAATCCATCATCATTCATTCACAAAACATCTTAAAAAAATACAAGTTTTTTAACCAACCCCAGCTTTGCCACAAGTGCGTAGTTGTCACCCCCACAGGTGTCCAAACATGCGCGCCTATTCTTCACATAGATGCACATCAATGCACAATGTCGAAGAAACAAATGCACATCAATGCACATCTATCACACCCATAGGTGTGCATTAATGCACACTTTTTCTCTTCAGAGTTGCGCACTAATGCACAACTGTTGGAGAAACAGCTCCGCACAGTGTGCAACTGTAAATTGAATAGGCGCGCACTGAATGCGCACATGTTTGTCCCACCCATGTGCCCCCCATGCTTGGCTATGATCAACATAGTTTTACATCATGCATGGGAGAGGGAATTATACCCACACATTTGAGTGTAGGTCGCCTTCCTTCTCCTGCGCATTRGTGGGCCCACCCCTGCAAAACCCCCTAGTACGGCCATTCATACTGCCCTGCCTAGAAAATAGAACCTAACTACTATGCAGAAGGATGAGACCACTAACCTGGCTCTCGTAAATCCTAGATCGGTCGGCTCGAACTCCCGTAATCTCCAAATATCCTCTCAAATACTCTCCTCAACTCACTATGGCAGCAGGTACAAATGAGATGGCATTGTGGGCCCCACAACTATATATAGTCCTTTTTTCCAAACTTCCACACTTAATCACAGGATCCCAGAGCATCTATTTTCTGATCTGTCTTCAGCCATAGGATCAAGATCCTTCCACCTACACAGTCACATTCTCGGGGCCACCATCCATACTCAGCCCCGAGGGAGCCTTTTTCTCACATCACGTCTAGGCATGCATGCTCATGTTCAAAATGATCAAATAGTTGTTATATGTTATTTATATTTAGATATTGTTCACGTCAGGTATTTGTTTTTAATGTGTGTAGGTACTTGTTCATCACAAACCAACGTATCCCCTTCATGTATATGATCGACACTGGCATGTAATCATTCCCTCTAAATATCAATTGCATCTCCCAGTCACACCCTCCAACATTTTCTTGTAAGATCCTCACATTCGGATCTGCATACTATCACCTCCACTAAATTTTGGTACTGTCACCCAGTAGCACTCTTCCCCACATGAGTTATCCCATTCATAGTCCCCCTTGGCACTTTGACATTCATTTTTCTTTCACCCCCTAGGGATGGGAATCCTGATAGTCTTACGCATTTCCGAGAATCAACCACATACTCCTCCTCATTTTTTCTAGATTTCCCAATGGACTCTCAAGTTATCTCATCACAGTTTTAGTTTGACTGTGCCCCCGCAGTATCATTAATGTCCCATTTCATCCACAATCAGTTTTCCCATCTACAAATTTCCCTCCATTCATCTACCTCATATAGAAACCAACCCATGGGGCCCCCACCCTCCACCAGTTCTCCATGCAACTTGTTCCCTCACAGGCCAATCCATATTGCACTGGGGCACCCATTTATGTATTTGTACACTCCTCCCAAATTATTCTTTATTCATTTGGAAATTGTACAAAAGCCTTTGTTTCCAGCATTTACTTAGCCTTTTGTTGTCGCCCCTTGGAAACCTTCTTTTTCTGGAAAAGAAACCCATGTCACCCTTGGTTGGGGCATTTACTATCCTCTCCTCATATTGACATCATCCATAAACCCCGAGTATCCCACAATCCATGTACCCTTGATCTCTGCGTTTGTCCACTTTGTCATGCCTCTAGCAAAATCTAACCCACATCTAGTCATCCCCTTGATGCTAGATCCAGTTCCACAGTTGTTGCCAATCATCATCCACATATGTCCCCAACCACGGGTAGTATTGAGTCCCACCACATCTTGAGTTCATCCATGTTCCTCATCATTTTTTGATCTTACTCCATGGATTTCATGAATACATGTTCCTTCTTGGAGTCGCATCTCCCTTTTTGTCGACATCAGTAAAGTTTCTAGAGGGGCGACAATATCTTGACTCTCATTACCTTTACAATGAGGAGTCTCGGACGACACAGAGAGAACCATCATTTCTCTCTATTGTCATTGACCCCCATATTATTCGAATTCAACACAATCTCATGTTACGGTGGGTCTTACTATGCGAATATTGCAGTTGTTTTATACTAGTCGAAGAACTCTGAATTTGCTAGGCCATCAATGCCTATGAGTCGTTAACACTTATTACAAACATCCTTTCCTATTTTCARRGTATTTTCTCCATTAGAATTGTCATCTATAATTATCAAAYTGCCTCGGAGGGCACTGCAGTTATCTACATCAACATACAACTTCAGTTATTTTCTTACATTTATTTTTAGTTACATGACATGAGCATGGGGCATGCCCGCCTTGTTTGTATACAACTTTTATTTTCCCTACCTAGATAAAGGTTTGGGTCCCAGAGTTTCCCCTCTCCCTATGACAAATTGTTCTTGCAGTTCCTATCAACACCCTTCATTACAATGGTACTCTCAGTAGAATAAACATTAATGTATTTCGGCTATACGTATGCTCCTAACATCACACATCAGGGGGCATCTGTTAGCACTGAAATTTTGATCGCAAATGGTTACAAGAATACAACATCTCCAAACACCTATTATTTCACCTGTAGCCCCAAAAATGCATTTCCAAAAGGCACAAACTATACAACTGGTCAATAAATTGACATGTGCTGAAACACTAAAGGAAGCGCGCACACGTGTGCAGGCCAAAAATGAAAGAAAAGCGCACATGTTCCCGATGCGTGACTGTGTATGAGAACAGCCATGAAATCCTGTGAACGACACATTTATGGTTCTTTTCGGCCCCTCACCCACTTCTGAACCAACTCCCAACTTGATTTGACCCTCAAATCTGAGCTGAATCTGAATGGGGGGCTGGTCAAATACCTAAGGGTGCCCTAAAGGGCCCCTTGTTCACACTAAATACCGATTGGATATTGCCTCAAATACCTGCTATAAAAAGAGGCCATGGGTGCACTATGAATTCAAGAATCTCATTGTATTGTTATGTTACCTCTATTCTCCTACAACAAACCTCTTTTCTTCTTGGAGCATACTAGCATCATCTCATTAAGATATTTACCTCATCTCTTGAGGGAATAAGCTTGGATTTCTTCACCATTTTCTTTCTAGTTTACCATTTGTAAGAAGAGATCTCACATAGGAAATTCAAGATCCCTCTCAGGGAGGAAGAGGGGATCCATAAGTCCCCCTTTTATCTGTGGTGTTTTCCCACTAATATACTTCTCCGTTGGTGGCATGAATATTGGTCATTTGTTTGATTAATTTTGGTTCTAATTTCCTCATGCATTTTAGTTTTATTTCTTTAGTTATTTATTTATTTGTTAGCTTAGTTGTTTGTTTATTTCATGTGATTGAGTCATTTGATTCATACACTAACCTATTTCCTAACTAGCAGGCCCAACTAGACTTGCAAGTGCCCTTCTTTTTCTCATTGGAGTGACAAAAATGACACAACATGCATAAAACATACTTTGATTTTTGTGCCAAGACGCTCAACTGGATGCTCAAATATTTTCATACACAACACCAACACGTCCGTCTCATTATTTTGCAACTTTTGACTATAAATTTGACCCATTATGAAAGATGCAGCTCTATCTCATAAAGAATGACAAGCATTAATGACAAGCATGGGATTCTGCCATGAGCCCTGAAAATCTACTACTCAAATCCAAATTCTGACTGCACTAGTGGATTCATGGTGAGAAATCATACAAAAATGACTATAAATTCGTCAAATTTTTTCATTATCACCTCCAGGGATCTCTGCCTCGATCCACATGCCAAATAGGTCATACCTCCTATTATAAATGTGTCTCCTGCATCGAAATCCATGCTCAAGTATAGGCCCCATATATTTTCTCGTCTGATGGAAAAACACATGGTTTAAATTAAATTTAGTGAGAAAAGTTTACAAAAGGCTCCCATGGCCTGGCGGTAATTTGTTTGAATTGTCGACGAGAGGTCCAGGGTTAAAATCCACAGACCCCTCCTTTTTTGGGAATTTTTTGTAACAAAATTCTGGTCGGAGCCGACCTATATGGTCACTAAATTTAGCACTGACAGTTTTGACCATATTTAAACTCCACCAAATTTTCCATTGGTTGTCCGCCATTTTTGATACACTAAATTTAAACTTCCATAAAAAATCCCTTTGTTTCCATTTTTAATACGTTGTCATTAGTTGTTGGCCACTGACTGGTCCAGTCACTAGGTCTAAAACAGATCGATCTAGTGGCCCCTTTTTTTCTAAATTTGAATTTTCATCCTTTATCCCACATTGGGCATTCACAAGGTGCCATGTGGTGCCTTGTTCTTGGGCCATGTGGTGCCTCTTGATTAGTTAGTCAATGTCCTTGTCAACTGTCATGTGTGCACCAAGTCAATGCCACCTATCTACCTGCCAACTATGTTTTATGGTGGTGCTAAATCATACGCACAATCGCCACATCAACTATGCCACTAGACCGTGTGGTCCTGCAATGTGGCAACCCTTGGGTGGTTCCACATGGCACTCAGCTATTGGTCCATGTGCCCACCAAAAATTCCAAATCTATATGACACTTGGCAATTCCAGTGCTTCCACGTTAGTATGCTAATGTCAACACTGTATGGTCTACCACATCACCATGTTGATGTATTTCCCCATCACTACTGACATCAGCTACCAACTATGACAACTTTGCACTTACAGTGCTATATGGTAGGCCACGTGGTGACTTTAGGGTGGTGCCACGTTACTATATGTACTGCCACGTGGTAGATTACGACTAGCCCAACTATTGCTAAAAGTGTGAAAAATGCATGACACGTGGTAGCCTATGGTGTTTCCATGTCAACATGATGACATCATGCTGACAACATCATTGTACGAATTTGACCATATTTACCTGTTTGTTGAAATTTCATATGGCCATAACGTTTTCATCCAGAGTCTGTTTGAGGTGTTGTTCATTCCATTGGAAAGCTCTCGTCGAGCTCTTCTACTTGGTGTCGTTTTCATCGAATTATGGGAATTTGATTTTGGGCCATTTTTTTTCAACGCAGGAGGATCTAGCCTCCATCTACATAGACTCTAGAACAATCTTCTTGCTTGGTGTACCATGAAGCTCAGGGTGAAGCTTCCAACATTTCCCGATCCAATGACCATTAATTTGGCAATGAGTGCAATAGTTGTGTGACTTCATGTCTATCTCGCTTTCACTGTATATATATTTTCTCTTCCATTAATTTGCAATAGACTTGTTGTCCCAAGATGGTGTTGGTGATGATCTCAACTCTTTGCTTGAAGAATCCTTTGCTTCTAGTACTTTTGAGCATTCTCTTTCACCATACTCCAATTGATCTGGATTTTATGAGAAAAAGAAAATGAATACATATTATTATCAAAATATGCTTAACACGGAGGAACATATATATATTAAAACTAGTTTCTATTCAATAAGGAAATAAGTTGAAACTATAAAATGGAGCGAAAAACAATCTTGCTAGAATGGTGGCAACTTATATATGAGTAGAGATGTGACGACTGCGCTCATTCAGAAGAAGATGATTACAATGAGGCTTTGAACTCCTTTTTACATTAAATAGGAATTTCAAAAACCCTAAACATCCAAAAACCTAACCCTAGGAGATGAAGCGCCAAAAGTCATGCGGGTCCCATTTGGGTAAGTTAGTACATCAACTTCCTGGAGTCGTAACTTTTGCATACGATCTTTGTTTTAGGCGCACAATAGCCCATTGGAGAGGCCTATCTGAGGAATACATATGTTTTGGTCAAAATCTAACTATATCAATAGTCTACTTGTGGTGATCCCTAAAAACGTTGTTTAGGGCCTAAAAAAGGCTCAGGAAGTCAGGGACCCGAAAACTAGGAAAAAATTGCCAAACTGGAAAACTGCCAAAATGAGCCAGTTGGAATAGGTGGGAGGACACCGAAATCCATCTAAATCACCAATCCTACATATCGAGGTCTTCCTTCAACCTCCAATGGTTGAATGATTCCTTGGTTATCAATACCAATACCTCCTCCTTTATGCCCCATGTTCCTTAGAAACTTCAAACGAATTTCCTTGGTGTGCCTTTAAAAAATTCCAAAAGTCGCATCATCATTAATAAGGGAAGGAATTAAACATGAAAAATTATTCACGTCCATTCATATTTCTGATACATGGTCATCTTCATGAAGTTTGGCCAACTACTCCTCCTGGTTGGATGAAGTTGTAGATGAGGCTTCTAGGAAACCACCTTGGTTACCTGGTGTCTGAAGAGAACCTCGATCATCTGAAAATATGTGAAACTATCAACATTTTCATTACAGAAACCATAACTAGTATACCTACCATGGCCACAAGTTGGTCTGATCTTGAAGGGACTTTCTGCTTCTCTTGTTGCAAAGCATCCCCCAACTTGCTCCTTCATAGCTTGTAGTTGCAGTCATAGTTTTCTCTTTTCTTCTCTATACTATTGAAGAAAACTCATCAATTCAATGTTCTCTTCTTGAATGGTTTGGTTGTTTCTTCAATATCATGAACCCATGCTTTCTTCTTTGCCTTTCTCATGATGGCATTCACAATCTACAAAACTCGTCATACCTGCTCTGATACCACTTGATCTAGGATTTATGTGATATCATTCTCTACAAAAATACTACAATGAGGACCTTTTATTGATGCTTAATCACATGTGAACATGATAAAATAATCATTAAGCATTGCATATTAACGTGAGAAAATTATCATAATTATGTGCATATGTGAAATTAAAATCTCTACTTAATCGAGCAAGAATGTAAAAAAACTCACACATAAAATTTGACACCCATGTCTTAAAAGAGTTCACCATAACCTTTTGGCTGTGTCTCTAGATCCGTTTGGAATACAAATCACTTTACTGTCCTTCTATAGAAGGGATGAAACCGTCTTTAGAAAAATCTGGCACAAGCTCTTTACAGAGAAGAAATCCCAGAGTAGATTTATATTGTATAAAGAGAACTTGAAGCTCTCACATAAGTGACATTTCTTCATACACCAAAAGGACTACATTCCTCTTAATGAAAATATCTCTCTCTCCCTCCAAGGAGCCTCAAAGGTCCTCAAGGGGGTCTCCCCTTTACAATTCTTACATAAGGAAATTATACAATTTCCCTCTCTCCATAATTCAAGGAGACAAGATCCAAAAATTTAGGATCTAAATAAAAACTCAAGGAAAAAAAATGAGAAATAATCTCAAGCAAACTAAACTTCCCCTTGAGACTAGGAAACCACTTGTGATAAAATGAGGAAGTTTTCCAAACTAACTCATGAGACTCCCAATTTCCCCTTAAAATTAGGAAACTAATTTGTGTGGTAATATTCTCACATAAAACTAATTTCCCCTCAAAACTAGGAAACTAATTGGTGAGTTGGATTCTCTCACTTAATTTTAATTTCCTTTTTACAAATTAAATGAAAAATATATGAGCACATTATGCTAAAAAATACTAATCATTTTTACGATATGAAGCATTAAACATTCCTTTTAAACTTTTTCACCTATCATCAATTAACATTTTAATGATCTTCTTCATGGTGTGCAAAGTAATAAATCCTTGTGTGGATATCCTCCTGGATCATACCTCCCCACAAAAATCACTTTTGGTCCTCCAAAAGTATAGAGAGAAACTGTGACTTGAATCTACGCAACCAGCTTCTGGGAAGAGTCTTACACTCCACAATGCACTTTCCCACTGCTCAATCTGCATAAAAAATGTCTCTGACAAGCCGCACCCTTATTATCCTTCACCTTTGTACCTCAGAATGAGGACGTTAATTGCGACACTTGCACCAATGCAAATATGTAGTTGATTCCTTGATCTGCATAAAAAAWTTCTCTGATAGGGCACACCCTTCTTCTCCTTCACCTTGGTACTTCAGAATGAGGATATTTATGGAAACACTTGCATCAATTCAAATCTATAATTGACAATACATGGATTACAAATTTTCAAAGAAGTACCAAGCTTTCCAAGAGTTTGTGAAACACTCATGGACAAGTTTACAATGATTTTCAAGACATGCCTTAGGAAAAATAATGCCTCTCACTCAATAGTGGCTATAAGACCCATCGCAATGTTGTCAAAATAGGCCTAGGAAAAACAATTATTGTCACTCAACAATGGCTATAATACCCATTACAATGTTTCCAAAACAATCCTAGGAAAAACAATGCCTCTCATTCAACAGTGGCTACAAGACCCATTACAATTTTGTTGAACAAGCCTAGGAAAAACAATGTCTCTCACTCAAAAGTGACCCATTACAATGTTTCCAAAAAGACTTTAAGCATAAAACAAAATTCCTCTCACTCTCATCATAACTTTCAGAGTGGCTAATTACAATGTTTTACATCATTAACATTAAGGTGAATACCCCCAAATATGCACTAGTGGCAACTCTATGGTTTTAAAACCCCCCATTACAAACATGTGCAATATAAGAAATAAGGAAAATTCCATCATCATCATACTTGTCCCTTAATTCTATGACTTTTAGCTATAACATGATTACTTTCTGTCGAAGTGTCAAAATCACATCTTGCCACACCATCTCAGTTTTTGTCTAAGGCTCAAGCAATAAATTTCTTGCAATAAGTCAAATCTTTATTCCTTGTTGCAACACTCAAAGATCATCCGAATATGCAACATACATTCATCCTTTTTCAATTTCCAAAAAGAGGAAAAAAACATAAATGCATAAAACTTACACTAGTTTTCGTGACAAGGCGCTCAATTAGATGCTCAAATATTTGCATACAAATCACCAACAGGTCCATCTCATCATTCTACAATTTTTTACTATAAAATTGACCTATTCTGAAAGATGAAACTTGTAAAGAGTGCTAATAATTAATGAAAAGCATGGGATTCTTCCATGGGCTCTGAAAATCCACTACTCAGATCCAAATTCTTACTACACCAATGGATTCATGGTGAGAAATCATGCAAAAATGACTATAAATTTGTCAAATTTTGTCACTGTCAATCCATGGATATCTACCTCAATGTGTGTGCCAAACAGGTTGTACCACCTGTAATAAATACACCTCCTACATCGAAATTCATTCCCGAGTACGAGCCCCGTACCTTTTCTCATCGAATGGAAAAACATATGGTTTAAATTAAATTTAGCGGGCATAATTTACAAAAGGCTCACGTGGCTTGATGATAAGCTGTTTGAATTGTTGGCGGGAGGTACAGGATTCAAACCTGCAGACCCCCCATTTTTGGGGCATTTTTTGTAATAGGATTCCAKTCGGAGCTGACCGGTATGGTCGTCAAATTTAACATTGGCCAGTCTGGCCATATTTAAACTCCCCCAAATTTTTCATTGGTTGGCTGCCAGTTTTGATACGCTAAATTTAAACTTCCACCAAAAAATCTATTTGTTTCCATTTTTAATAAGATATTGTTAGTTGTTGGTCRCTGATTAGTCCAGCCGCCAGGTCTGACACTGACCAATCCAGTGGCACATTTTTTTTAAAATTTGAAATTTGGTCCTTTATCCTTCATTGGGCATCTATGGGGTGCCACATGGTGCCTCGTGGTTGGGCCATGTGGTGCCTTTGGATTGGCTATTCAATGTCCCTATTAAATGTCGTGTTTGTGCCACATCAGTGCCACCTATATTTGTGCCAACTATGTTTTACAGTGGTTCCAACTCAGATGTACAATCTCCACATCAAGTCTACCACTAGACTGTGTGGTCCTGCAATGTGGCGACCCCCAGGTGGTGTCACGTGGCACTCAGATATTGGTCCATGTGCCTGCCAAAAATTCCAAATCTATATGACACTTGGAAGGTTTGGCACTGCCACGTCAGTATACTGATGTCAACACTGTATGGTCTACCACGTTACCCTATTGAATTTTTTCCCCATCACTGCTAACATCACCTACCAACTATGCCAACTGTGTGCTTAGTGTTCTATATGTTAGGCCACGTGGAAGCTTTAGGGTTGTGCCACATCACTATATGACCTACCACGTGGTAGATTGTAACTAGCCCAAATGTTTCTAAAAGTGAAAACAATGCATGACACGTGACAGCCTATGCTTCTTCCACGTCAACATTGTATGGATTTCAGCAAATTTCCTATTTGCTGAAAATTTTAGATGGCCATTACTTTTTCATCCATAGTCTGTTTCAGTTGTTTTTCAGGCCATTGGAAATATCTCGTCGAGTGTTGTGTCCCTTTCGTCACCTAAATGAGCAAAACAAGGATGCTTACAAGTCTAGTTGGGTTAGTTGGACAAGACAACAATGAATGCAAGAGTTAGAAACATCAAGCATAAGAAATAAACAAAGAACTAAACTGATAACAATAAAATAAACTAAACTAGGGTGCATAAGGGAAATAGAAAAAAAAATAAACAATATGCATTCCACCAATGGATAAGTTGTATTAGTGGGAAAACACCAAAAAGAAAGGGAGACTTATGGGTCCCCTCTTCTTCCAAGGGAGGGCTCTTGAACCCACAATGATTGAGCTCTTCTTACAAGTAGAAAACTAAAAGGAAATGGTTAAGAAATCCAAAGCCCATTCACTTAAGAGGTGATGTGAATGGATAAATGAAATGGTGCTTGTATGCTCTTGATGAGAAAAGAGGATTCCCTAAGAGAATATAGGGAGCATAAAAATACATATTAATTCCTTGAAAATACAGTGCACCCATGGCCTCTTTTTATAGCAAATCTTTGAGGCATTATTCAACCCGTCTTTAGTGTGAACAAGGGGCTCCTTAGGGAACCCTTAGGTCTTTGACCAGCCCCCCACTCGGATTCAGCTCAGATTTGGGTGTCAAATCAACTTGGGAGATGAACCAGAAGTGGGTGGAAGGCCGACTAAAATCATAAATGTGTTGTTCTGAGGTTTGCATGGATTTTTGCGTCCACAGTCGCACATCGGGTATATATGCACTTTTCCGGCATTATTCGACTATCGCACATGCACGTGCTGCTTTTGTATCCTTAGCGCATGCTTATTTTTTAACCAGTTGTATAGTTTTGTGCCCTTTGAAAATGCATTTTCTCGACCATGGATGAACTAATGGGTGTTTGAAGATGCTGGAATCCTGTAACCATTTGCGGATGAAATTCTAGTGATAACAGATGCCCCTTGATGTGTGAGGTTAGGAGCATACGTATAGCCAAAATACATCAATGTTTCTTCTACTGAGAGTACCTTTGTAAAAAAGAGTGTTGAGGGGAATTTCAAGAGCGGCCCATTAGAGGGAGAGGGGAACCAGTAGGACCCAAACCTTTCGCAAGGCGTGGAAAAATAAAACCGTGTACAAACAAGGTGGGCATGCCCCATGCTTGTGTCATGTAACTCAAAAATGTGTAATACAGTAACTGAAGTT
>JASDQU010815753.1:9494-23244 GCA_032191745.1 Picea mariana
CCGCTGGCTCCTATATGTATATTGTATTGTAAACAATGTAACACAATGTATGAATATAATATATGTTGGTTTTCCCAGTTTGGGTTTCCAGGTGAAAAATCGTTGTGTAATGTTTGTATTTGCCATTGTATATTTTCTGTTCTTTTCTTAATATCAGTTTGCAGTAGATATTGTACAAGGTTAGAATTTACAGGTGAATCATTCCATATCGTCATATCTGGGAGAACTATGTAGAGGTTGGTTGTAAGGTGTTTTGACACTTCGTGGTTTGGGAAGTTTGGAGGTGTTGTAAGGGAAGAATCCCAAACTCACGGAGTCACGAAGTAATCACAACCAATGGCTATGTAGAGGCCACGTGGAAGTGGATTTAGAGGTTTTGAAGTTGGAAGTCCAGAAGTGTGTGTATAAGGAGGAAGAGAGTTTCGTGAAGCCGCAAAACCTGAAACATTGTTGGGCCATCAAAATCCAAGAAAGCGCACAACACAAGGTCTAGAGTTCGGAGAAGAACACTTTGGAAAGTGTCGAAGTCAGAGATCAGGATATCCCTGAAGCCCAAAATTGTGAAGGGATTGATCCATGATCATATCCCATGGTCACTTAGGAGAATAGGGGCCCGTGTATAGTAATTTTGGGTACCCGCAGGGACTCAAAGAGTCGATCTAACCCAATACCTTGAACGATCCAAGACCAAGAGGTCGAGCAGCCCCGAAGGAGAAGAGGAGGGGGTTGCACCACTTGCCCTGATCCATGTCACTTCAACCATATGAATTAGAGAAAGTTATACATGGGAAAAACTCCTAAACTTGAGGTATGATTCACCCAATAGGTTTCTTTGTCAACCCTCCCATACTTAAAATTGGAAAATTGCATAAGGTCTTTGAGAAATTGTTTATTTTGATAAGGTGGTTTGGATGTAGATGATTAGATGGCTATTTTATTGATTTTATTCAATCATCATGATGAATTTGACTTGAGACCCTTGGAGGGCGTATTCATTGTCTTTGCAAGACCTAGTTGGTCGACAGATTTGGAAGAACAAGCCTAGCTTGGGCTTTCATGAGGCTTGAATCCCACAGGTTGGATATCAGAGCCCACATACCGGATGATGATGGTTGACTTTTAAGGCCTAAGATGACACCATGGAAGACCTAACTCGACTTCTTACTATCCCAAGGACTTACTCTTGAGGCCAAAAATCCATACAAAGAGGGCTTGACGTCACCTAGGGTTGAGGTTGTGGTGGTAGAGTTGCTACTCATTGACACTTGGCACAATTTGGTGGGAGATGAATTGAGGAGGCTATAGTGCATAATAGGGAGGCTCTAGAAGCCCCAATGACCTCAACCATCTACTCCAATGATTTTCTCAAGGAGTCAAGATGTCACCCTTAGAAGAATGACGTCACTTTAGGGTTTCTATGATGCAATTTTTAAATTTAAATTTAAATTTTAGCTTGTAAAGGGGAAAAGTAAGGGTTGTTGACCACTTTCTTTATGGTTTACCCTAAACTAAGTGGAAAAACTCTTGTTATAGGTTTTTCTATAAATAAAGATCATTTCTATCTCATTTTATCATAGCTTGCTACATAGTTAGAGAGGTAGTGGAGGTTATTGAATGTAAGGTGGACTAGGTCCACTATCTTATTAAATAAGGCCCACTATGTTAGTTAGATATAATAAATGGGTAGTTAGATATAATAAATGGAAGAGGACTTCTTAGAAGGTTATGCTTCTAGAAGATTCCTCCTCTAGAATTTTCTTAGTTGATGGTAGCACTATATAAAGGGGTTAAAATAATGTAATAGGATATGAAGAGAAGTATTGTATTTGGAGTGGTAGCTCAATAGGAGGAAGCCCCCTCTAAGAGGCAAGTGAACAGGAGAGGATCCCTTCCATAATAGAATCCATTGTATGGTGTTGCCCTACCTCAAGTGTTTTCTATAATAAAAGTGTGGTTCTTCTATATTGTTCTCTGAATCTTTATGGAGTTTATGTATGAAAGTATTTGGTTCTTAACAAGTGTTATCAGATCACTTTCCTTGGTAGGAAGTGTGGGAAAATATTTTTACTTTTTCTAGATTTATTTTTTCGGAAAAAAAAAGAGGGCTACGAAATTCCAGACGATTTATATAGGTTTTGGTCTAATATTTTCAAAACATGGTTGTATAGCTATGTTCCTCTCATAAAAACACCCAAGTTAAAAATAAATTTTCTGAAACAGAGTTTGAGAAGTCAAGTTATTTTCATTTTAAAATATGCAATTTTTGGGGGGTTTTTTTTTCCACGGACGTCCGCATGATTTTTTTGATTTTTGTAGCATCTGGGGCTGATTTTTTCAAAAAAAAATGCATATCTGAGTTTCTTTCACAATTTCACCCAATTTCAAAAAACAAATCGTCCAAATCGGAGCTCTAGAAGTAAAGATATCGCTGATTTAAAATCATTTATTTATTGGTGTTTTTCATGACGACGTCGAGACTACAAAGTTCATAACTTTTCATAAGGTGCTTAGATTGCTACTAGATCAATACCATTAGATAAATTATTTTAAGAGATTTTTTTGGTTATATTTTATGTGGTGTTTCCAATGGCTATTTCCTCTCAAACCCTCAAAGAAATTCTACAAGTCACTGAAGCATTCAAAGACCAATTGAATGACACATTGCATGACCTTGTAGATGGCCTCACATTGTATGACCTTGCAGACGGCCTCAAGGATATTTTTCGTAGTATTCAAGATTCATTGGATAGAATGTAGGAGAGATTTCTTATGGCAGACATCAAGGATGAATATAAACAAGAAATATATGCTTGGTATGATTTTGAAGCTGATTGTGATGATTGGTATATGGATAGTTGCCATTTATGGGATGACAACCAATTTCATATTTTATTTGATGACTCTAATCCACCTTCTGTATGGAAAATCAATGTGACAAATCGAGAGCCATTGATTATTACCAGTGTCCATCCTGCATATTCTACAATGGTATTATTCCTTTTAGATTCTGCTACGACCCTTTTCCACTATGTGGATGGATCTTGTTATTTGGATCCACATGACAAGTGTCAATCTTTGGAGCATCATTTTGAGTTGGTTATTGGGTTATGAAATCTTTCGCAGGGAGTTCACATGAGCACTTGTACATGGTATCGGGTTTGCAATGGCGGTTGGACTACTTCAACATGGTGTCTTTCCTTTCTACATGGGACCTTGGTTCTCCAATATTCTTCAGTATTATGGTCCACAATTATCCATGGGACCCTAGCATATGGTTGTCCACCCTCATAAAAACCATTGAGGACAATAATTTCATAATGGGGATGGAATGTTAGGTACCTATAGAGGTAGTGGAGGTCATTGAATGTAAGGTGGACTAGGTCCACTATCTTATTAAATAAGGCCCACTATGGTAGTTAGATATAATAAATGGCTAGTTAGATATAATAAATGTAAGAGGACTTCTTAGAAGGTTATGATTTTAGAAGATTCCTCCTCTAGACTATTCTTAGGTGATGGTAGCACTATCCAAATCAAAGGATGGTGGCTTGATACGCTCAACTCTCATTCCCCAATATATTATAGCATGCCCATGGTGTGTGTCCCCACCCGGATGGAGCGTGTTGGCATAGCTCAACAAGGGACCTCGTTTAGAGGACCTTGTTGGTTGGATGTGGTATATTGGATTGGGGGTTGACAGAGTCGTCGATCAGCTTCAGTCGGTCGGTTGGTGATTTTGGGATATTTATTTTATACCTATTTATCCAAGATCCATTCATTTACGTATTTTTTCTATATCAAAAGGGGTTAAAACAATGTAATGGGATGTGAACAGAAGTATTGTATTTGAAGTGGTATCTCAATAGGATGAAGCCCCCTCGAAGAGGCAAGTGAACAGGAGAGGATCTCTTCCATAATAGGATCCATTGTATGGTGTCTCCCTACCTCAAGGGTTTGATATAATGAAGTAGTGGTTTTATATATTGTTTCATATATCTTGTGTGGTGATTGTATTCATATATCTTTGGTACTATTGTGGTATTTTTTATTCGGGTATTTGGTACTTAAGATAGCTCTCCCATTGTGAGAAGATTAGTGGCTGAAATTCTCGCAATACTTGAGCATTTTTGGTATCTCTCTCTCTTGCAAATGATTTTTAGTGTATCTCTTGACGAATGGATGAGTATAACTGGTGCACACCTCTTGGAGGCTTATTTACTTGCTCTTGGATGGTAATTTCTTGGTGAACTAGAGTTTGATCTCTCTCTTTCTTGGAATTGGTAAGGAAAATATGCATTTTTTAGTTATTTTCTTGCTTTTTCTTGGTTATTGTTGGTTGAAACCCTAGGAATAGTATGTTGTATACACCCTGCATTAAGCTTCATCTTATTTGCTAAGTTTATAAGTCATTTTTGCAAGGGTTTCTAGGAGAAGTACGAGTGTGTACACCCTCCTAGAATCACCCTAGTTTGGATGGAATTTCCTAGGGAGTAAGAGGGTTTACACCCCTAGGGATTATAATGGTCTAACTTGTTATTTAAAGACTCCATTCACCCATATTTTAAAGGAACAAATCGGATTTTTTGCATTAGAGAAACAAATTGTTTTCCTTGGTAAACATGTTTTGGTGATATATCAAACTTATTCAAGTTAGAATATTTTGTCGATGCCTTGAGGTTGTTAAACCCTCTAAGGCATCTTAGTTCTCTTAATCTTATTGGAGCTATAACAGCTTAAAATCTATAGCCATTAGGGCTGCAACAAATCATCTAGTTTTCTTGATTTTAACTTGCAATTTCGCTGTGGAAATTTGCTAGTAAGCAATTGTTGTTATTCTACTGCTCATCAACGAACTTTTGGTTGGATTACTTTCTCTTTTTCATGGTTAAAAGTTGTTGCTATAGAAAATCACTGCTACAACCACTTGGTTGTCATAAATATACTATGAAAACTTATCATCACAACCATATTAATACCACTAAAATTGTGGCAAAGTGTTGAGAACTTATCTACATGTTCTATGCTTCATAACTCAACTAATATTTGATGATTTGAGTGGTTAAATATGTGGTAGTTACTTGATTTCATTATTGATATATATATATATATTTGCTTCTGCAATTAGGGACATGAAGCTTAACTTCCTTGTCCACCTAAAATATACTTCATACAATTGGCTTTCTTTGTGTCTCGGGAAGGTACAAACACTCTCAGCAGGTACCCAAGGACTTGAACACCTTGTGTGGCACCCAGTGTTGATCATGGCATTGTTTTTACTTAGCATTGGATTTCTGTAAAATATCATGGACCTATTGTCAGATGTGTTGAATTCATTCAATAAAATTGGTGGATTTTTCAACCTTAGATTGAGCATGACATGATTCTACCTATGTGGATGCAAGGGGTAGTGTGACATCAATGGGACCCAATGGTTGAAATCCCAACCCCACCTAAAAGGCACTATGGCCAGTTGAGATATGAAGGGCTCCATTGTAGCTATTTTGAACATAGGGGAGACTCTCATCCCATGTGCATGGATGCTTGGAGTTGTACATGTGCAATATATGCACAATCGTTATGTTGACGACCTCTACCTGGCCATCAGTTTGGGGTTAGAAGGAGGAAGATTTGGTGAGCTTGGTGTACAACATTGACTAGAGGTTGGACCAAAATGTGTTGAGGAACCTCTTGTCCTGATATGGTATGATGGTCTATGGTATCCCGAAGTCTTCCCACACCCATTTGAAGAATAACATGGAAGTGGCCTCCATTGTGATATTATTCTTGCAGGATGTGAGGATGGCCATCTTAGAAATCAGATCAACCACCACAAAAACACAGTCATTTACATGGTTGGTTGAAGGAAGGTCAGACATGTATTCTATTGAGATGGATTCCCATGGCCTGTTTGGAGTAGGTAGTGGGGTGTATAGGCCTTGATTCTTAATGGTTGGTTTGGAAATGGAGTAGGTAGTGCAAGACTTGATATACTTGCTGACATCCTATCAAAGTTTTGGCTAGTAGAAATGATTATGTAGTACTGCCATGGTATTTTCCATGCCAAAATGTCCTGCCATCCAACTGTAGTGAGCTTCCCAAATTAGCTTCACATGCTCGCTTGAAGGAACATAGAGGTGGACCAGATGGCATGATAGTTTGTCTTGAATATGAAATTCAGTGACAATCATGCATGTTTGTAGCATCTGGTAAGTGGTAGCGAAGTCAAGATCTCTCTTGTAGAGTTTGGGCCACTCAAATGCCTCATGGCCACAAGAGTGGATCACCATGGTTAAGGCTTCAACTAGAGGTCGACTGAGGTAGTCAGTGAGATGATTGGTGCTCCATGTCTTATATTTGATGTTGATATGGAACTATTGCAAGTATGTGGGCCACTTTTGATGGTGGTATTTCTGTAATTTTCCTTGTGTTTGCATGAACTACAGAGGCTTATGATTAGTGTGGATGATTTTCTCCTTCTCGAGAATGTAGTTCTTCCATTTTGGGCGGGCTTGTAGGATGGAATACATTTCATTTTCATAGGTGGGGTACTTACAAAAGACATTTGATAGTTTCTCACTATGATATGCCACTGAATGATTGTACTGAGTGAGGATTGCACCATGACATAGTCTAAAGCATTGGTCTCAATCTCAAAAGGTTGTTGCATATCGGGCAAGGAGAGTATTGGAGTTGAGAAAAAGTGATGTTTCAAATCATCGAACGTTTCTTTTTGTGACTTCCCCAACATGAAATTGTCCTTACCACCACCCTTGGCCACTTGGTTGAGGGCCCATGCAATATGGGAGAATCCCAACATGGACCTACGATGGAAGTTGGCAAGTCCTAATAAAATTTGAAGTTCGATTAGTGTGGTCTAGGTTGTCCAGTCATGAATGACTTGGATCTTGGTTGCATCCACATGCACACCATGTTCATCAATAATGTATCCTAGGTATTGGACCTCATTCATGCCAAAGGATCATTTTTCCAAGTTAGCATGTAGCTTGTGTTTTCATGGAGTGTGAAGGACATGTTGAATATGTTGCAAGTGTCCTTCCCAATTCTTGTTGAAGATGAGGATTTCATCCAGATATACCACCACAAAATAATTGGTGAAGGGTCACAATATCTTGTCCGTCAATCTCATGAAAGTTGTTGGAGAATTTTTCAAACCAAAGGGCATGACTAGCCATTCGAAAAGACCTTATTTGGACTTGAAAGTAGTCTTCCATACATTAGTTTTTTCTATTAGGACCTGGTGGTAGCCAGACTTCAAGTCAATATTGTTGAAAAACTTGGCTCCCTTGAGTTGGTCAAGAAGGTTGTCAATTCAGGGAATCAAGTATCAATTCATGATTTTGATTTTGTTTAGGACCTTGTAATCAATGTAGATTCGCCAAGTCCCATTTTTCTTCTGTATGAGTATAATTGGGCTCTTGCGGGGTTAGGAGCTAGGTTGAATGTTCCCCTTTTGAAGCAACTCTTGTATTTATCAACTAATTTCCACATTTTCCATGAGAGAGTGGTGATAGATTGGCCCATTGGGTATAGGTGCACCAGGGGTTATATCAATCGAATTCTTGACCTGACAGTGTCGCGACACCTCGATGGGTGACAATAAAATGTATCTATGCAGAAAACCATGGTACTTGATACCCATCTTGGTTTACAAGGTATGAAAGATATTTGTGAAATCCGGTACTATTTGGTCCCTTTCTTGTCACACTATGGTCCAACTCATATATTAGTTATTGTATATTCCAATAGGGAAGTATTGTTCCCTAATAGCATCATTGAAAGAATCCCAAGTGGGAGAAACCAAAAATATTGAAGATTCCTCAATGGCCCTTTGCTCACAGTAAGTTTCTCACCGATTCTTGACATGGGTAATAGCCTTAAGGAGAGAAAAGATAATATTTTTTCTATCGAAAAATTTATGGACCAAAAAATACCCTTCTAGAATATTCAACCATTTATCTACAACTTCCACATCTATCTGGCCTTCAAATAAGGGCATATCAAAATTGACTTGTACCTTGAAGGGGGCGGTGTGGCCACTTGATGAAGATGCATCGCATGTTGGAAGTCGTCGAAGGATATGTGAACAGTTATCCATCATCTCGTTCCTTTGTCACGCCATGGATTCCTCAAGCAACAATTTAAAAGGATATTTTGACCCATCATCTCTCTTTTCCTCTTCCATGGGAGGACATTGTGATCGGTGGGGATGGTCTTGCAAGGGCTCAACCACTTCGAGTCCCAACTCCTTGTACCATGACCTCGTTGAGGACATGTATAGAGAAACAAATAAAGTGAAGACCACTCTAAAAACACTGATCCAGACTTATAAATGGAACGAAATGGAATACAGATGTATAGAAAAAAATACACGGAGATACAATAAAACTTGGCTTCTATTAATAAAGAGAATATTTTGAAACTATAAAAAATGCAGACTAAAACAAACTTGCTCGAATGGTGGAAGCTTATCTCTGAGAAGAGATGTGATGGCTACGCTCATTCGCAAGAACATGGTTACAATGAGGCTCCAAAGTCTTTTTTAACATAAATAATAATTGAGAAAACCCTAAACATCCAAAAACCTAACCCTAGGAGATGAAGCGCCAAAAGTCATGTGGGCCCCGATGGGGTAAGTTAGTACATCAACTTCTCAGGATCGTAACTTTTACATACGATCTTTGTTTTAGGCACACAATAACTCGTTAGAAAGAACTATCCAAGGAATACACATGATTCCATCACACTCTAAATAAATCCTACAATGTGATTGTGTCACACCCAAAAAAAAAAAATTAGGTATCAAAACAACCCCAGAAGTTTAGGACCCAGAAAACTAGGAAAAACTGCCAAAATGAAAATTGTTCTTTGAGCCAGTGGAATAGGTGGGTGGCCACCGATATCCACTTGGACTAGGGATATTAGGTGGCCATCGACCTCATTTTTCCATGAAAAGTAGACAAATATTGATATTGTTACTTACATGAAGGGACTAGGGAGTCTACTGGAAGGATATGGAGTAGACCCTAATGCTTATCAAATCTCTACACCAAGAATTTGCCCACATCGTCTCATATTTATCATGCTAATGGCTTGCATGAATGTTCACTTGTGATCAATTGTTGGGTCCGTACACAACCCAAATGGGCTTAACATGCAAGAACCAAGTCGCGAGACCACATTCACTACCTCTACTTTGCCCCTGAGTCGTGGTGATGATTTCTCTATTAAGATGGGAAGGCATCGTAACATCCATGGATCTCCCACTACACTTGGCTCCAAATACACTACCTCCTACTATAACCATAATCATTACACCCCAGGCATGGCATTTAAATGCTCTGCTACCACCACCTCAATGAATCCCCGGGATATTAATTCACATGTGGATTAGGCATGATCCTCTCACCACCATTGTCATCATGTATTGTGCCCTCCAACCACATGTTTCATGGGTGGCTATTCTCATAACTAGACATGAAAAATTATCACCCCATACGAGAGATAACTAAATATTACTTAAGATTAATTAATTAAAAAATTAAAAACCTAATATTCAAAATTCTATATTCATGTTAAAGTGGATATTTTGTATTTAAAGTAAATAAAAAAATTATCTTTTTATATCAAGATTTAAAATCTGAACTTTATATTTAAATAAAAAACTTGTTTTATTATATAAAGTGGATATTTTACATTTAAATATACAATTAATATAAGTAATAGAATTCAAACTTCTTTCACATGGTTAACGAAAAGATACCAAGTAAAAAATTCAAGAGTAATCAACAAAAACGATAACATCTATGATAATCTTTTCTGAAACATAACACCTTTTGAAATTTACACCATTTTCATATTTAAAACATATATATACTCACATTAACTTTTGTGTGATATCGCTAAAAGCTTCTAGAGTCTTTGTAAAATGGAGATGTCATTTAAAATATAGTCTTACCTATCAATTTTCCATTATCAATCTACTTTCCCTCACATAATACATATCATATAATCTAGTTCTCTTTTATAATTATTTTCTTAAAAACCTAAAACCAAATAAGCAATCCATGTGCATTGAAGGATAAGAAACCTGAGAATTTTGGCTAAGACTATTAATAAACTCAGAAACACAATTATTCACACTGAAATGTGAGACCAATTGTCTCACACACTCTTACTGAATTCATCAAAATGACCATTACATTTAAAGCAGATGAAACAATGAAACTAAATCCTAAAACTGTGGAGATGAAACCACTTAGAATCAAAAAAGATATTGAATCCCTAAAAATATATAACCGAAGAGATTTCTCAATTATTCTCTAACACTCACCCTTAATGGAGAAATGAGTTCACTACAACACCTAACTAGTTCCTAAATATTTCAAACTTATCCTTTCCAAGAGGCTTTGTGAAAATGTCTGCCACATTTTCATTTGTATTACAATAGATTAAGTCAATTTCTTGTGATTGTATCTTCTCTCTTAAAAAAGGATAATGTGCTTCAATATGATTTGATCTATCATGATACACATGATTGTTGGATAGTTTGATGGAACTTTGGTTATCACATTTGATAATTGTTGGTTATTTTTGTTCTTTCCCTACATATTCAAGAATTCGCCTCAACCAAACTTCCTCACAAGTATAATTACATAGAGCTTTGTATTCATCTTCAGTTGATGACAAAGAAACAATTGATTGTTTCTTATTGCTCCAAGACATGATCCATGATCCAATGTTGAGTGTATATCATGTGGTTGATTTTCTGTCATCAGGATTCCCTGCCCAATCTGAATCAGAATAACCTGTCAACTTAAAATCAAACTCATTAGTATATTTAATACCAAAATTAGCATTCCATTTTAGATATCTAAGTTCTCTCTTTGTTGCTAACTAGTGGCTTTCATGAGGCTCGGACATGAATTGAATCAGAATGACGATTGAATATGCTATATCTGGTCTAGTTGTAGTAAGATAGTTTGTAATTCCTGCTAACTGGCGATATATTGTACCATTCATCTTTTGTCCCATCATCACTCTAGAGGTGAGAATTATGTTCTAAAGGAGTTGATATTTCTTTGCATTGACTCATATTGAAAATTTAAGTAGTTCCCTTTTATATTTCCTCTGTGTGACTAGTGTTTGACCAACTTCTCTCCATATTTCAAGACCTAAGAAATAATGCAACTCACAAAGATCTTTCGTCTCAAAAACGTGTGACAATTGTCTTTTAATTTCATCAATCAACTAAGATGCATTCCCTGTTATAATGAGATCATCAACATACAAGGAAATAAAACCAACATTCCCTTCCTTATCTAACTTGATATACAAGTTAGGATCACTCATACTTTTTATAAGACCTTTATGTACAAAGAAAGAATCAATCTTCACATACCAAGATCTTGGTGAATGTTTTAGTCCATATAAGGCCTTCTTTAACTTACAAACAAGATGTTCTTGAACTTCTTTTATAAATCCTTCTAGTTGAACAAGATATACTTCTTCCTTTAGTTCCTCATTTAGAAAAGAATACTCAACATCTAGTTGATGAAGTTTCCAATTATGTTTTATAGTTAATGAAATCATTAATCTAATCATGTTTAGCTTATCCGCAGGTGCAAAGGTATCCTCATAATCTATTCCCTCTTTCTGTAAATATACTTTTGTAACCAATATGGCTTTAAATTTATATATACTTCCATCAACATTAAATTTGGGTTTTTACAACCATTTGGATCCTATAGGAACTTTATTTTTGGGAAATTATGTTAATTCCCAAGTATCATTTTTCATTGTGGACTCATACTCTTCCTTCATTGCATCTCTCCATTCTTTATGCTCATTAGCTTGTTTAAAATTCAAAGGTTCTATAACATTCATCATTTCAGTCATGAAAGCATAGTCTTTATACCTTTAGGGTAGTTTTGATTGGAGTGATGACCTCCTTCATGCTTCACGGATTTAACCTCTTCATCTGCTTGGATATGACCCTTTTCCTCCTCTTGGTGTACTTTGGCTACTTGTTGTGTCCATGCCACTAAGTTCTTCCTCCAGTTTTTGTTCATCATCTACTTCTTCTTTGACATTCTCATCATAAGGAATATGCCATGCATCATAATTGTCCACTTTATTTCCTTTATTTTCATTCTCATGAAATATCACATCTCTACCTACAAACACTTTATATGTGGAGGGATCAAACATCTTATATGCTTTGTGATCATAACAATAACCAATAAAAATGCACTTGATTGCTTTTGCATCTAGTTTTATCCTATCCTCTCTAGGAACATGAGAAAATTCTTTGCTTCCAAATATTCTTAAATGGATTACTTTTTGTTTGTAACCATAAATATCTTCAAAAGGAGTTTTATGATCTAAACTTTTAGTAGGAAATTGATTTTTCAAATAAGTTGCAGTACAAATAGCTTCAACCCAAAATCCATTTGAAAGATTCTTACCTTGTAACATGCTCCGTGCACATTCCAATAAGGTTATGTTCTTTCTCTAAACTACTCCATTATGTTGTGGAGTATGAGGCACTATATATTGTTGGATAATTCCATGAGCTTTGCAGTGCTTGATGAATGCACCAGATGTATACTCTCCCCCTTGATGTGATCGGAGTATCTTGATGTATTTCTTTGTTTGCTTCTCAANAGTTTTTGTTCATCATCTACTTCTTCTTTGACATTCTCATCATAAGGAATATGCCATGCATCATAATTGTCCACTTTATTTCCTTTATTTGCATTCTCATGAAATATCACATCTCTACCTGCAAAAACTTTATGTGTGGAGGGATCAAACATCTTATATGCTTTGTGATCATAACAATAACCAATAAAAATTCACTTGATTGCTTTTGCATCTAGTTTTCTCCTATCCTCTTTAGGAACATGAGAAAAATATTTTCTTCCAAATATTCTTAAATGGATGACTATTGGTTTATAACCATAAATATCTTCAAAAGGAGTTTTATGATCTAAACTTTTAGTAGGAAATCGATTTTTCAAATAAGTTGCAGTACAAATAGCTTCAACCCAAAATCCATTTGAAAGATTCTTACCTTGTAACATGCTCCGTGCACATTCCACTAAGGTTATGTTCTTTCTCTCAGCAACTCCATTATGTTGTGGAGTATGAGGCATTGTATATTGTTGGATAATTCCATGAGCTTTGCAATACTTGATGAATGCACCAGATGTATACTCTCCCCCTTGATGTGATCGGAGTGTCTTGATGTATTTCTTTGTTTGCTTCTCAACCATATTTTTAAACTCTTTAAAGTATTCAAATACATCAATTTTCTTTCTTAGAAAATAAATCCATGTATATTTTGTGCAATGATCAATAAAAATCAAGAAATACTAAGCTCCACCAAGTGATATTTTTTGCATAGGACCACACACATCTATATGTACAAGTTCAAGAATATATCTTTTTCTCTTATCTGTATGAGTAGGGAATTCTTCTCTATGCATATTTGTAGTGTAGCTAGAGAGGTAGTGAGGGGGAGGGGGAGGCCCATAGTGATAATAATGGAGGCCCTTCAATGTAAGGTGGACTAGGTCCACTATATTATTAAATAAGGACCACTATGGTAGTTATATATAATAAATGTAAGAGGACTTACTAGAAGGTTCCTCCTCTATAATGTTCTTAGGTGATTGGTAGCACTATATAAATGGATTCAAGCAATGTAATGGGATATCACGAGAAGTAT